>JAYRBW010084693.1:0-45810 GCA_036023295.1 Invenusta paracnida
ATGAGTAATTAAGATAGTCAGGAAGGCAGACAAAAACGGGACAGGCATATTCAATAATAGATTGGATGAGACCGTAGGATGTATATATATGTTTCATACGAATATAAAGTTTATACCGGAATAGTAATTATTTATATTTTTAAATATTGCTTAATAATATTACTAGTTTTCGATATTTAAACTGAAAAGTACTTGTTAAATATCCCTATTAATACTTATTTTTGGCAGTAATTATTTTTTAATGGGACATTTTCTCATATGACACATTTGTTGGAACGTTATAGTTGTCATTTTTCAATTTTAGGATATAATTCATGTATACCAGAGCTATTTGACGTTATTTTCTTAATTACAGGGTAAAGGTGAGTGAGCAAAATATCAATAAACCCTACAAAGTTTGTCTGGACAACTCAAGATCTTCCAACCATGAAAAGAAAGTTTATCTCGAGATTGACGTTGATGTGGTTGTCCGCCGGGATAGGCTTCAGAAGGAACGGTTTACTCAGGTTCCACAAAATGCAGAGAGTCTAGAATTGCACCTCGAGAGATTTTTTGTGAGTTTATTAAGAATGCTGTTCCATTATATTTTATTTAAATTTCGTTTTTTACAAAATACATAGTAGGTTATAGAGTAATCTTGTATTGATGCAGAAAAAATTAACTGATCACTTTTGAATGAATAAAAGAAAAAAACCCACTCGTAAAGTAAAACAAATTTAATAAAACACCCGAGCTTTCGAACTTAACAAAAGTTCATAATCATGAGTAAAAAGCAAAACACAATGAGACACATTATATATAGAAAGTACATGAACACTAATCTTGTATTATTAAAATTTATTAAGGCACCGGGGGAGTTTATGTTTCGTCTTAACAGAAAAGTTTTAGTTTTATCTTAGTCTTAACACCGTCTTAAGACCAACAATAAACTCGTTTTTCTAAAACTTTTCATTCTTCTTTAAGATGGTTTTAAAACTTTATTAATACTAATAATAACTTTTGATGCTACATTTTTATATTGTTTTGTGTATAAGATAAAACTAAGCAGCAATAGATTAGCAAAAATCGAGTTTACTTTAGGTTTTAAAACACAACATCCTCCGCTGGTCCAAAGATAACAACCTGGACATTAACACAAGCAAGACCAAAACCATCTATTTCAAAAAATCATCTGTTACACCTATTAATATTCCCAGTGTTTCTCTTACTAGTAGTTCCAAAATCCACGGCGTTATTTTCAGCGACGATGCCAAATTTGATGCTCACATTGACTCACATCTCAACTGCATCCAAACGAATGTACGCGCTCAGGTTACTTCGCCCAGTATTCAACAACTCTGATATTAAAAAGTTTATTTCGGCCTACTGCGACCAATCCTAGGATACGCATCCCCTCTTTTCTGTATTCTTCTACATCCATCGGCAACTTAAACTATAGTCCGCATTCAAAACAGAGCTCACCGCCACATATGCGGTTTCTCAATCTCCGTCCCTTCATGCAAATGTAGAACATTCCCTCCACTGACTCTTCGTCGACTCCAAGCAGCTGACCGGTTATGCAAGAAAATCATTCTGAACTCAGATTACAGACTCCACTCCTTACTACCACTCTTCTCTATCCGCATTAGCAAACTAACCCAACCTCCTTCTAAAACCAACCGATTTAAAAACTCTTTCCCCCAGTAGCACAGCTTGCTACAGCAACACTCTAATTACCTACTTTTTTTTGCTGTCATTAATTTGTTTTACGTCTACATTTATGTACTCGAATCCCATTAATATGTAAGGAGTTTCTGGTACGGGCTTTCAACACTTATTAAAACAATAAAATTTTATTTTGTAATCATCTTCAGAAAGTTTTAAGACCGTTTTAAAAAGTTTCAATCAAAATTTGTAAACAAATTTAATGCCTCCTTAAGAGTAAGACTAAGATAAAACTAAAACCTTTCGCTTAAAACCAAACAGAAACTCACCCACTATATTTGGATGTAATGCATTTGAAATGTGCAACCAATATTATATTATCGTTTTAATTTTTTATTATATAGTGTTCAATAGAAATGAAGTACATCTTGTACATCTTATCAAGTAATTAATAATGTACATAATGATTACTACTACATTACTTCTTCCAAGTAGTGACTATATAGAGGTTCTTATATACATAATAATACTTGTTTTTACATAAATCATCAATTAATTTTAAATATGCGAGTTCTGCATTTCTGTCAATAATTGAAAAATATAATTTTGTAATGTTGAAAATAATTATATATTTTCTTTGGTATATTTAATATTTAAGTTATATTTTGTCACATACTACTTACATTATAAACAATAGCATATGAGTATTAATTAAAATTTGTGTGTCCTTCTAGATCTCAATTGAATCCATTGATGAACATCTTCGACAAGTAGAACACGTTCAGAGCAAATTCAAGAATTTAGAATCCAAGGACAGATCCATTATGGAAGACAACTTTACCCGTGTAAATGTGTGGTCTGGGTTTCAGTTATCTGTGATGGTGGCTGTTGGCCTGTTTCAAGTGTTCGTAATACGTAGTCTGTTTGACGAACGCAATCCTCTACACAAATTCTGGCGTCCTTCCTATAAATAAGAGCTTACCCGACTGTAACTGTCTTTTTTGATAAGTTATTCTTCTAGAACATGCAAATATTTATAATAAGCCATACTGAAATTAGTATTGGTTGATTTGTAGGTATGATTATTGTATTTTCTACAATGCAGCGAACAAACATTTTATTTACAAAAATTGTTGTACCATGAGATCTGGAATCAGTAAAAAAAATAAAAAATGTCAGTGTAAGTATTTTTAACAATATATATTGCTTTGTGTAGAGTGTACATATGAGTGTATTTTACACAGAAGTGCATTGATCCCAGGTTTTATGGTTATACATTTAGTTGTTTTCCTTATAATTTTTTGTAATTTTTTCGTAAGTGCCTTTTATGTCGATATGATTCTAATATAATCAAAAATATCTCCAACGACATGGATTCTTTTACTACTTTGTCCATTATTCTTTTTTCTTTTCTATAAACATATTTCTAATCGATTTTCTTTATTTATTAGTCTAAATTATACTCATCTGTATATTATTTATTACAAATGATTAAGGATGTAAGCTGATACTATTCTACTCTAATACTGTACTTCATTAATTGCTAATATTTTTTGTAAATTTTGATTAAATATATAGATGCGTGAATAGAGACTAGTGTTTTAATTTTTTACCTTTTTGAAATATGTATTAAAAAGTACATTCAGTAAAAATATATTTATAAAAATATCTGGTCAATACATTTTTTTAATATAAATAATTTTAAATTGTTAAATGGGTATTTTCAAAAACAACATTTCATTAAATTGTTACTGTTTCAAGGATTAAATAAGTTAAGTACATGTTTTGATTAAAACTTGTTTTATTTATCAAAGTATGTAATAACACTTTATTTTTAAGTAGTTGCTCAAATTAAACCTGTATAGAAATAGTTATATATCCTAGAATCAGTTAATATGAAAGTTAGCATTAACTTGTTTCGTAGATGCGAAGATACATGAATAATTTTCAAATGTCTTAATTTCCAAATATACGTAGAATTTCACTAATAAAAGTTTACAATCCAATTATATACAATTTTTCTTAAATAATAATGTTTAAACACACGCGAATAATAACCTAACATATAGAAAAAACCATATTTTTTGTTAAAACTTAAAAGAACGTTTTTATTGAAAGGTACAATGATGAAGGAGACTATATATTTAATTATTTTTCTGTTTTTAAGGAAGTTTCTTTAAATTTATGAAAAACATCAAGTGTATTTCACGGATTCCATGTTTAAACTAAAATGAGGCATTTATGTTTCATATAAAGCATTTCTGTGTAGCCAGTATTAGCATATGTATAAGGTGTATATACCTATGTGCTATTCTAGAAAAGTGGATCGTAAATGTTTGATAAAGTTTTTGCTGGCTTGTGTTTATCAGTCCTTGTGTTTGACTGAATAACTAAAGAATCAATTTTAAAGGTGAATAAAAGGGTGAAAGTGCATCTGTATTATTTTTACATTACAATTATTGTGTATTCGTTGTGTAAAAGGGTGTTCTCAGCCACGCCGCAGTTATAATGAACTTATGAACTTAATGAACTTATAATGAAAAAAGGGATGCAGCCATGCCATTATAACGTAATCATAAAGTGCTACTGAATAGTATTCATTGAGCAGTGATTAGCATTCGTTCATTTGTAACTCATTTTGAAAATTCTTGTTGCATTTCCAGAAAATAAAATATGAAAGCTTAACCCTAATTTCTGATATCTTCCCTTCGATGTATTATATGTGCTGCATATTTATTGTAGGTGTAGTAGTATTATAGCATATAGTTTGAGTGAGACTTCAAGCATCTGAATTTTATTTTGTTCGTTGAGAATCGAATTTACACATATATGAAGATATGTAAGTTACCACATAATATGGGCTAATTTCCAAAAATGATACACAGATATGATTTGCAACAGTATAATATATATCTTTCAAAAATGAGCACACTATAAAGACTAATTCAATATAGAATCATTGATTTTCAAAAAATCTTTGGCTTATTAATAATAAAAAGTTTATTTTGAGTTGTGGAAAAGTATATAAAAGACTTTACAATTATAACAGTCAAATAATACGAAAAATAACTCCGGAAAACAAGAGGAATCAATTTTAGAAGATATTTGAGTGATTACCATTATTCCTAGTTTTCTCAATTAAAAGCAATATATTCTATGGGCAACACATTTAAAAAATTAAATATGGCGACTGCTATATAGATTTGTGTTTCCAATTAGTGCCTACTAAAAAATATACATATATTTCATTGTACATTATTTTTCAATGGAATCATAAACGATTATTACTACACAATTGAACTTTTTATGATTACGTGATCATATATGGCTACATTCCTCAAACACATACTGACGTTTTTCACAGTTAATTAAAAAAAAGTTAGCACATCTGATTGTGTTATAGTATTAGTTGAGGTAGATCTATATATTTCTTTAAAAAATATTTCGCAATTGGATGAATATTTTTTGCATATATATATTTATCACAAAATAATATACTAAGCTTTTTCTTTGTGACTACCATATCATACTTTTATTATATAATTACTTGTTAATTTTCTTTTTCACTGACACGTATAGAATTATATCAAAACGTTTTTTACTTTAACATTCATACGTACGATCTATACGTACATAGTCTGGATTAAAGTAAAGGTAAGCTTTAAAATCGCTTTTGATAGATTATTTCAATCATTATTTGATTTATAATATTATTACTTAACCCCGCAAGTACCCCAAATATTTCACAATTTTCTCAATAAGAAAAAGAGTGGCTATTTAAAATGTGCTCCTTCGTGTACTATTAATATAGTCTATACTATTAATATATTCTAGATTTTAGATGTATTTATACATACAATATTCTAAAGTTGATGGACAAAAACACTTATTAGGGCCTTAATCGGAAGGAGGCGTGCGTTAGGTTTGAACGCATTTCCTGAGGAAGACACCCCGATTGAATCATAATGTCACCGTTATATGTGTTTATTTTTATACAAATGTAGGTACCTATTTTATTGCGTATGTGTATGCACTTGAAGTCTGAACTCCTCTTGGGTATTTATCTTACTGTATATTAATATGCATAATTAACTTTTAATACACTAAGTTATCATATTTTATTTTAAGAATTAATTTTATTAACACTGATATAGATTGGCACATTGTTTTTAAATACCTAATATAACTCGGATATAAACAGTCAAG
Source organism: Invenusta paracnida (assembly GCA_036023295.1). Classification (NCBI taxonomy): domain Eukaryota; kingdom Metazoa; phylum Platyhelminthes; order Proseriata; family Coelogynoporidae; genus Invenusta; species Invenusta paracnida. The sequence goes on from JAYRBW010084693.1 coordinate 5,851, forward strand.
TGAAAGAAAGCTCTTTGTGTAAAAAATAGTCATTGATCATAACTATGGGCGCTGTGAGAGGGTCGAACGACCCCTCTTTTGGTTAATGAAAAGTAAATTCATACCCATAGGAAATACCTGTTGAACTGTAAATAGGCGCCTAGGTATATCATAATACATAATAACTTTAACTACAATATATAATTTATTTTTGATACTTTCAATACCCTTTTAAAGGAAACATTTAGATGCACCCGAACAAAACAATGCTAAATAAACAAGAATGCAAAGCCAAAATGAAATGATTGAGGTCATTGGCAACTACGTAATCAGGGCTGATATTGTTGCAAAAGCCAAATCTTCGGGAATTCATTCAATCATGATAGATGAGGTCACATCTAGCAATGATCAATTGATGTCAATTTGTTTGCGTTTTGTCAAAGATATTATATTATTGTTGATAATGTTAACAAAATAAGTGAAGAATTTATTGGGTTCGTCAACATACCCTGCATTACTGGTGAAATGTTGTCGAAGGCTGTGTTTGAATTTTATGATCAAGTGGGATTGGATATATTGGAACTATGGGGTCAATGCTTTGACGGTGCAAATAATATGGCCAATGAAAAGAATGGACTGAATGCACACTTTCTGAATAAAAATCTCAAAGCAGTATATATGCATTGAAACAGTTACATCTTAAATCTTTCAATCGTTGCATCATGTAAGCTGCTCGAAATACAGACAGTACTGACAAAGATGACATATTGCAATTTTCTTCAATTTTTCGCCAAAAAAAGAAGTTCAGTTGGAACACTGCAGTAAAAAAACAATTTGGAATTTCCACTCAGCAAAGAAAGATCATCTACTCTACTTCTCAACTCTATCTACCAATTGCTTCATCCATTCCATGGAACAACTGTGAACCTACAAGGAAGGTCAGTGGACATCGTCATGGCATTTAAGTAAATTGATACAGTCCGATACGATTATCAGCTAATCAGAGAAACCATCAATGAAAGATTTCAAGTTATTTACAATTATGCTTCTCGGTTAGCAGAACATGCTGGTGTAGACGTAAAACTTCACAGTATCGCTAAGCGGCAGAAGCATCGAGCCAATACCCCCATAAGATTTCCCCTGGAGTATTACAGATGGACAGTAGCAATCCCACTGGTTGATGCCATACTTGCACAATTGGGACAAAGGTTTACTCGCCTAGCTCAAGAAGCTTCAATACTTCTACATTTAGTATCCAGCGTTTAATGTGAGGTTGAAGATCGTGCTTAGCATAATTTGAAAGATGCAGTCAATCTGTATAACGACGACATTTGCAATTCCGATTTTGTTGAAATGGAGATCGCTATGTGGCAAGCAAAATGGAAGTGAGTTGATCTCAAGGAGGGACCATCATCCTTCGCGAAAGCCCTCTTTCATTGCGATTCAACAAGAATTCCCAATTTGTGGATGCTCCTAAAAATCGGATTCACTCTCCCAGTAACAAGCTGCGAATGTGGACGTTCATTCTCTAGATTTCGACATTTTCGTCACTGGTTGCGAGCTTCAATGAAGTCTCCTCGATTATCTTCTCTATAGTCTTGATGAACATACACTATTTACTATTCACACTCTGTGAATTATGAGACTGTTGTTAAAAAGTGCATGCAGCTTATACATTTTCGTCGGATAAATATGCCGAATATTATATTTGATTAATCTTGGGTGTCTACGAGTATTATTGAACAATGCATATTTTACATGACTCTAGCAGACAAATTACAATCTGCACATACACACATTTTGAAACTTTTAAAATAATTTGTATAATATACACAGGTTATATAGATATAAACTCTAATCAGATTCTATTCTCATAGGTGCTACATTTACTATACTATCATGTAAGTAGGTAGAACCTATTTCACCGTTTGGTTGCCTTGTTTTTACTTTTGAATTGTTGATTATATATAATTAATTGTATGCAATTACCCTACAGAACTTTATACTTATAATATGCTTGTCTCATTTACCTTTTAATTGTACGAGATATGTTACCTATACCTACATGTACCTATATAACTATTGTATGTAATTATGTCTAATTAATGTACATACAATTTTACTTGCTATATATATGCTTGTAAAGTAATATTTAGTTCCACAATAATAAAATATTGTTATTTTTTAAATTATTTACTATCTTTGACCTATACTTTTTAAATGGAAGTTATATTGTCGTAATATACATATATTGTGGCGCCCATATAAAGAAAAACGACCCCTTTTTTCTAAATCCTGGCGGCGGGCATGATGGCTATCAGTTAAATGTTATAATATGTATCCATAATTGGAAAGCTTCCTGCTGAAATTGTCAAAACATTTCCTCTGACACCCCCATATCAAAGCACACACTCTCTCAAAGTAAACGTTTAAACAGTCTTTCTCGTTATAAATAATTACCTTTTTTAAACTGCTTACTTTTGAAATATCTACATACATATATATTTATTTATCCATATCTACAAAATACATAATATGTTCTGAAACGTTACTGTTTCTTAAAGCGCCATCATATATCAGGCTAGTATTTTTAAAATATTTTCCTTCATAGACAGTCATCGGCAGTAACTATAGGAGACGACAAAAATATTTCTGGCTCTCTCCACCTACTTAATCAATGATTAGCGAAATTAGACGTTTTGTTTCTCCGGCATCCAATCAGAAAATCCCTCCAGCCGTCTCCCTTCTGTCCAACAATTGTGTCAGCTATGGAGCAGCGTCGAATCGCACAACGACCAGGCTATGAGGAACTCAACTTGAATCTCTTTCGCGATACAAGCGCTCCTCTAGATATGCCTTCCGCGTGTATGGTGCTTTATCATCCCCTTTATACTTTCCTCCTCGTCCTCCTCCAACAAAATCCTCTACCATACGTAACAAATTACCAATTTTTTGTTGCGCATACTAAGTTAGTTTGCTAGTATTAATAGCTGCTAGGTAAGCATACTTTGACTTATAATTACGAGAACGTAGCGTAACTTTGCGAAAAAACCTTACTGACGGTGGAGGTTAAGTAGGAACGCGCAATAGTTAAGGGAGCATTTTCGCTACTTATATAACTAAATAAGGACAAAAACTTACAAGAAGCGAAACCATCGACGATTGCGCGACCTGCCAGAGCTGCCGTCCTATATAAATACGAATTGTAGCTCGCAGCACGGGTACATTGTAGAGAAACTTCCTGACAAAAAAAGAGGAGTTGAGTGAGGATAGTCGACTCTCCAATACGGTACATATAGTTGTAGTGAGCGTACTGCTGCTCAATCCAGCCCTGCCCTGTCCTGTCTTTGTCTTATTATTAAGTCTAATTATCCTTTGTGTATTGGCGAGGTCCGGGGAAATCTTATCAACTACAATAACGCTACAAGTCGGTGACTCGTCAGATCGTCACACTGTAACAAACCTGGCAAGTTATAATCTTGGACTCTTCGACAATTTGGCCATGAAGCAAGAGAGGTAAGTACTACTGTGTGTACTATAGACATTGTTTCACAAAATTGGCACAAATTATTTATTAAATTACTTATTTCACTGAAAGGTATACATACACATGTACGTATTATTATAATTTCGACCTTTTGAATATTTTATAACTTTTAGTACTAGCTCAGAAATATATTACGTTTTAAATATTTTTCTCAGATATTTATTATTCATTTAGATTTAGATTTTCAGTAATTTTCCCTCTATATAAGTGATAAATTATAAAAGTTAATCATTAATACAAATGTAATCAGTCAAAATTAATAAATTGTGCCACTCAGCGCCGTTTCAAACTACTTTTTTCAAATTAAAATTTGACATTGTGATTTTAAAACGCATCTGTTATATAAATAACAAAATTTAAATAATCAAATTGTAGTTTTAGTAATGACATTTAATTCAGCTTTAAAATTTATAATCTTCAAATATGTATTCATGTGTATGTATAGTATTGTGTTTCCAGCTAAAATATATACTGAACAAATACTTGTTAGCTATTATAAGTAAAACGTTTATAAAACATCGCAGTAATGTGTCAATGAAATGAGTGCATTTTTCAAATAACCAGTATTCTCAATTTATTTTCTTGTTTAAACTATCAGTACAGTTTATATTAATATATGTAGATATATGTCAATTAAATTAAACTTTAATTTATCTTTATATAATATAAAACAAAATAAACAAAACACATATTCTATTTTTACTTGAAATAATGTTTTTTTTTTCATAAAGATAATTCAATATAATTATTAATTTTTGCAATATATGTACCTATAGTTAATATATGTATTCGGATTAAATGTTCGTATTATGTGAATTTTGTAATACGTATATATAATGCATTTATATTCATTAACTATATAATATTTTTATTTGAATTTATTTCTTAACGAATTTGAATTTATAATACTCAGAATTATTATTAAATTAATTAAGTAGTTTTTTATAATAAAGTGAATAATTGTAAAATCTAATTTGAATGTAACCACAACGCATATTGTGTGATGGAAATGATGATTAAATATATATGTTTAATTAAATATTTAATCATTTAAAAATTTGATTTATGTTATAAATGTGTGCCCGTTGAACATGTGGGTAAACTTTACATGCTTAACGAGATTTATTATATAAAATCATTATTTCATAATCTTAATTTGATCTAAAAATAATTAGAATAAGAAAAAATACCTATACCTATAAACAAAATCTTTGTGATGTATATGACATTATTTTATTATATTTATTGTCAAAATAAAAATAGTTATTAAAATTTAATTAAATTTAAATAGATAAGATATAAAATAGCCATAAAAATTAAATTACATTTTTTTAATTTATCCTAATATACTAAGGTACGTAAGTGGAGTTTGTTTATATTATGATGTTCTGGCTAGCTAATTTATATAATAACATATAATATATTCTCGATATATATATATATAATGTATATTCATATACTATAGAAATGTAGGAAAATATATAAATTAAAGTTACCCATTTTTTAGAAAAAAGGCATAATTTTTAAATTTGAATAGCTATTCAAAATCAGCTGAAAATACTAATTCACACATAATGAGATTTAATTGTATAAGAAAATTTATGCAAATCGTTTTAATTATAAAAAGCGTATCGTTATTTCCAATTAATTCTTCAGTAATATATAGTATGGCAAGTTACGATTTAGCTTAATTCTAATCATTATATGTATGTAGGTACTATATTGATATTTCCATACAATAGGACTTTTATGAAAATAATCTTGTATACGAAGAACTTTAACCGTAAACTTTAGAAAATATAAATGTTTCCAAATAAATTTATAATAGTCATATATGTGTATACTTAACTTTCAAATAAGATATGTAGGGTCTATGACTGATTTTCAGTTTTTCAGTGACATACAGGAAAGATGTAGAAAAACAAAGAAATACTTTTATTTTAATTCCAAATATATGATTAGTTCAATACAGATGTCATTGTGAGCGTTTGCATATAGATAGCACTGAGCAATTACTCAATGTACTTTCACGAATCTTAAGAAGATTCATGAGAATTTATATAATTATCTGTTTCGAAATTAACTTAACTATCGATTTTGAATACTAATTTTTGTATATGATACCCTGTTTAGATGCACATTTTATTAACTTCGCTGTCAAATGCCATCTTTTGAGGTCTAAATTTTCAATAGTGTATAAATATCTTATGAAGATAAAAAAGTATATAATATCAGGAATAAAGCTTTTAATAAATCTAAAATAATTTTCAGAAATAGAAAGCTTTTGTTAACTTATGTACATTGTATTGCGATTTAAGAGCTAGCTTCGGGAAAATTAGTCTTTGAGTTACATTCGATCATTTTGATTTTACAAAATTTGTTTCTAGTTGATATATTTAGAGTATCAGATGAATATTATTGCGACCGCCATATAAATGTTATCATCTATTCAGAACTCTCATATTGCAAAGGATTTTATATAAAAGGTGATTCATAAGTCCCTACGACATATAGAATTTTATAAAAATTTATATATAAAATCCTTATAAAAAACATATATGTAGGTACATAGAAAACATTCCATAATAAATATTACCATTTTTAATTTTGATAGAGTAGTTGATATATGTAAAATGACTATAAAAATAAACGTTTAAATGTTATACAATCGAATTTAAAATAATAAAAGGCATATTTGTTTATTACATACCACACGCATTTTTTTCGAAATACATTATATAGTAAGATGCTCTGCATAGTTTGGATGACGATCAAAATTAGGTTAAATTTCTAAAATAATGTTTTATAGCGTATGATGAATATATCACACATGTAAAGTAAAATAGCATTGTTTATAGTCTTTTAATACTTATTAATGATTAGTCAATCTTCATGGTTTATATGTACGGTGGACAGTTGTGAATGTGGCTGCGCTGAAGGTAACAACACTGTCTTATATGTAATACATGGCTGCATTACTTATTTAGCCTTTGATTTTACACCAATATGTCTAATATAAGAGATGCCTGGGAAGTGTAATATTTTGAAGTAATTTAACAAGGTTTCCTTATAATTTTAAAGTATTGCATACTTTTGAGTACAGTTATTTTAACCTTATTCAAACCACCCACACTTGTTTGCTGGGGATTTTTAATTAAACAAATGGAACAATCTAAGCTAGGGTGACTTTTCCAAAATAATTTTTGACGGCTTTTAGCGCTATGTTTCCTATCGTGCACCAAAAGGGATGGTCACGTGACCTCACTCTGAAATCTACTCCCTTGTAAAAAAGGGCAAAACATACTTTTTATATATATAAAAATACATTTCACTCTCAGATCGACGGAATTCTGATTCGGGTATTGATTAATTTCATTTAATAATTCACAAATTAGAAAAAAACTTCGTTTTTTTCAGAAGATATTTAAAATCTTAACTTTATTTTTTAAATAATAAAAATACCTAATGAGTCCCCCTCCCATATGTCTGCACATAAAGCCCGATATGGATAGGGTTCAAGAAAGAGAGATTCACTAGTTATCCGACTTAAAAAATTATCTTGATGTATATTTCGATTTCTTTAATTTATCTATAGCTTGTTCAAAGTAGTCACGTTTTTCCTAAAAAAATCCACTTTAAATAGTTATTATGAAAACGATTAATATTGTATAAAACAGCAAAATGAAATATGCATAACGTTTCCAAATATTTAAAACTTGCTTAGTTCCTTGAGTAGTATATAGAAAGTTTGTGTTTCGAAAACGTTTGAGAACATTGTGAATAAATCGAATAAAATAATATGCAATATATAATAGAAATTATAATTTATTTTTGAAGCATTTCTCTAAGTAATTGAAATTTATTGTTAGTAAATATTATTTAATAATGGAATTGGTAAATCTATAGGATTTTTCAAAAATGCTAAACCGCTTCGCATAAGAACTTCATGAATACGTTTGTTATAGTCACATATGGTCAAGAGATTTTGGTTCCCAGAAAGTAAAGACAAAAACTTGACTTGTAACCAGGCTTCGTTTTCATCAAGAGGATGATTTCATGCCCCGTTTCATCGGGTGTGCATTTATAATTTGCAGCATATTATTTGTGCATACACACACACACAGCATCTTAATGATAAGTAAATATGGAGAGGGTGCATTACAGAGAGAAAAGATTTACCTCGCACTTTATCACGTCACAAAAGACACTAGTGACTTCCTGTGGAAATTAATGAAAAATTGAAAAATCTATAACTTTTCAATGGTCATTTAGTTCACGCTAGGTTAAAAAGCGGTGAATTATAAATATACAAAAGCTCATATATATATATAAATATGTATACTCTCAAGCGACACACACCTAAATAATATGATTCGGATATTCACTGCTCGTAGCTAAGGGGGTTCTGTACCGCCCTCAATAAGGGCCTCCTTAGAGTTTTGGACCAAACTTGTCGCCAAACTTCCTGTATTTCAAGGGGGCGGTGCTGCCAGTTTTTCCCGCATATGTATCTCCCCCCTCCACACTGGTCTCAGTACAGTGCTGATCTCCTTCTGGAACCAACCGATCACAAAGTCGTTATGCTTAATCAGGCGATCTACTTTACTCCATTGTTCCAGAGAGAAATATATACATATATATACATATATCACTCTAGAGGTATATATATAACTATCTAGCATGCAACAGTTTGTGGTTAATTTCGTACGCGCGAATCTTTTGTGTAACATCTAAGAGAGTCGGGGGCAGTTCTTTTGTGGTTACGTAATCCCTCTATAGTGCCGCATATAAAAAACCAGGACCATAATGAAGAGCACATCCTGATGAGAAGCGGTATAGAGAGGAGCAAAAGAACAGCGATCCCCCGTTGTTTGGGCGTTACTGATATCAAGTACCTCTCACCTGTCGTTTTCTGCTCTTCGCTAACAATTGGGTGCAAATTATTATTTTCTGATAAGAAATATTAGTAACCTGGCTCACAGACTTGGCCACACAGATATAATTAATATATTCAAAAATGAAGAATACAAATTGTTTTTTATTAAGAATTTTGAAGAATATAAAAATGAATTCAATTTTAAAGTTTGAGTTTATTGATTGATTAAAACTTTTGTACAATTTAAAAACTAAAGGTTTAGATCAAAATAATTTAAGTAAGTATATCTAATACATTTAATGAAAAAATACGCATGTGTAAAACAATCGTCAAATAAATAAAAGAATTCTCGAGTTTTACAAAAGAGAACCTGTACATATTATTTTCAATTGAAAAATCAATTTCTGTTTTAAAGGATTAAAAACCATTAATCAAAGAAATATAACATCGAGACAATGTTACAAAACGTTATCAGTCATGGTATTTTTTAAGAATAATTAAAACATGTTGAATATCCTTTTTTAACACGTTGAAATCTGAACGGTTGACATTATATTGAATGGACATGCTTATTTGTATAATTATTCAAAGTCCTATCCACTTATCCGATGCTGTTTATAATGCATGATCAAAGAATTTTATTTGGACTATACTTAAAGCTCTTAATTTTACATTACTTAAAGTAGTTCGATAATTACTTTACCATATAATAGTCCTTTAGAATTTCACAAATCGTATCCTTAATTATTTACTTTTATCTATTTTATTTTCTTACTAATTGATGGTCGACAGCTCTTGTGATAGAATTAACCTGTAATTATAGTAATTTTGATGGTTTATGCAATGGGTGTGTTTGAAAAAATAGCATAAAAATTATCGCGGCAAGTAACTATAATATATAACATACCGTAATAGCTCTGAGTTCATGCAGATGTCGCTAAATACATATTCTAATTATTATTAACGCACTATACCTTATAATAGTTGCGAATAGCACATTTTCTGGACTTATTTAGGACCGCCTAATTTCCACACATACAGGGTTCTTGGGTTGAAAACGGAGTCGTCGTTTAAACACGTTAATCGTTACACTCGATTGATACATAGTGGTTGACTGGTGTTTTGCAGAATGCCTATCTACATTATTTGTTCCGTAGTTGTCGAACCAGCGGTGCATATTTGTACATATCTAGAATAGCTATAATATCAGAAAAAATGTTTGCAAGCTTCAGAGGCGTCGTATTGCATATATGTATCGAAAGTTTGGATTCAATATTTTGGAACCTTCGCCTTGCTTAGAGTTGTAGGCTTATTGGTGCGTATTACATACATGAATGAACCTCATTTGTACATACCTTTTTATGGGAATATATCTATATAGAGATGGAATTTGCAATACATTAAGGCCCAATAATGAAGCATATTACTGATATTTTGTTTTATAGGCTATAACTATGGAAAAATCTATTAAGAATTCATTCGTCCACCATGAATATTAATTATAATTTTAAGAAAAAAAAATCAAATTAACACTATTTTTTAAGCAAGGGATTACAAAGATTATTTTTTAATCTATCACATTGAATTCACATTAACTACATTCAGTAAAGTAATAAGTTCAATGATAGTAAATTTAAATATTACGTTGTAAATGTACAGTTATAAGGATGCCTTCAAAACCGATTAAAATCATGATTTCTTTATGTCCGTTTTATGTTTTTATTATAAGAGTTAATAAATATATAGTAACGCATATTTAAAAGTCAACAGTTTACGACTAATAATCATGCAATAGAGTAACAATTATTACAGAAAATATCCCACTTAACCCAGGCTTACTATATTAGGTGCATATATATAAATTAACTTGCTTGTTGTGTTTTCCTATCACTAGCCCATTTTTATTGCAATACACATACACTGTATACTTTTATGTAATATTTATTTATTATACCTTATTCAAGTTTACACTTTTGAATGCCTCTTTTTAAGAGGTTCTGTTTTTATTATGAAACAAACATAAGCTTTCATTATTATAGGAAGCCGGGAGCTATCTACATATAAGAAAGTTCAAGGAAAATTTTAATGCGTCATGGCAAAAAGTGAAATATGAGTTGCTAGTCAGAATTTTCAGAATTTATGTCCATTTTTATGAGATTATTTCCACCTCATAAATTCGGCTATCTGTCTAATAATTATTCTACGCGAACCATGTATAAGAAGGGATATATGTTCGTAATTTTGTATAGAATTATGAAAGACATCCAAATACCAGATGTAAATATCTCGCTATCTTTCCGCTATGGAGATTTTCAGCGTCGTGTGAAGGTATAGAAATAAATAAAATTTTGGTGACAGACTGTCAAATTATTGTGACAATTAGAGTCAGTAAATACATTAATATAGTAAAATAATATATTTTCTTAAATATGGTAGTACAAACATGTCCATTCTGAATGTGCAGAAAGTAGTTTTATTTTTTGTTCAGTTTATATAAACATAATATTGTATTTATATTGACTAAAATTGTAAAACTATTTAATAAATAAATAAATTATGAACCATTTTTTCGTCTATTTTCGTCTAATGTGTTTTACCAGAAGGACGTGTTATAGAATTTATTACATAAAATATTTAGACAATCGTTTTTAACTAATTTTTGATTCTAGGTGTTTATATATTTACTAAATTTATCAACTTAATTTTCAAATTATTATTGTCAACTTTAGTGGTTCATTGGCAAAAGTTTTAAACAAATTTAATCTTTGATTGAAATATATTTAGTGTAAACATTTTTTTACTAGAAATTTTGAGCCAAATTATATGTATGCATATATTAGCTAATTATCTATTCTTAAAAACTTTCCTGTTGTACATATTTCATAGCTACACATCTCCAAGCTCAGGAGGCAAGAAGCATTCCGCCACCTCCGATCTCGGCTTTGTCTCCTTGACAGCGGGTGCTGGGTCAGCGGCGGCAGGGGGACGTGCCTCCTACATGTGCCGTAAATGCAAAGCCCACGGCCACTGTGCCCCAGTGAAGCGCCACAAAAAAGCCTGTCCTTACCTAGACTGTAGCTGCCTTAAGTGTATGCTAGTGGACCAGGGTCGAAAGGTATGTTACAAGTATTTTCTTGATTATTTTTAATTAACTTCTGCTCCTAAATCAATTGGAGAGGGTTGCAAGAGTGTGTATAATCTATTTTTCTTTGTGAAAATCTTATCCACTTAGATTAAAATGATCCCAAAAATCCTTTCGGGAAAAGATAAAAGACAATTGAAATGATTATGTCAATATGACCTTGTATGACTATCAATGATACATAAATTTAACCAAACCTCTGTTTGGACATGAGAATATAAATATACAAAAATTTGTTCACTATTTTGGTAGTATATATGTATGTTCTGCATTTTTGAATAATACAATAGTAAAAGAATTTTTCAAAAAGTTCTATATATCAATTCAGAATTTTTATTGAATTTAGTTATAAATAATGAATCGATTTTTACACAGTTAAACCTTCATATAAATATTTAGTTCATTTTTATTCTTAAGGATTATTTTCGGAAAGTTTTATGTCAACTCGTATCTCTTTTTATGAAAAAAAAGAAGTTAACACTAGTTTTAAACAATAAAATTTAGATTAACCAATAAAATTTAAATTTTTTTCTTCGAAACTTTCTTATATCCAAGTTAGTTAGCAAAAATAGTTATAAAACTGATGACTTGAAAATGATTTTCTCTGATTAATTTCAATAATATGACACTGATCTTGGGGTCATTTTCACACGTGACTCAAATATAAGATATACGAGTTCCCCTTTCTAATATTGTTGACTTCTTCAACTCTAATGTTGCTTTCTGTGATCCAATTTTTGACTATTATATGAAGATGTACAAATTACAAGCTATGCAGTTCGAAAAACCTCCGAAAAAACTAGTTTTTAGTAGCACATACACACATATATGTAGACATAAATATTGAAACTTTGATCTTTTTATTATAGGGCCAGTGCGTGTATGACCATAGACTATACAGGTATACCGTGTGTCATTCAGAATGTAACAAACATCGGGGGAATGCGCTGTGGGTACATTGTCGATTAGGGTGGAATTCTGACAATCTGGGATTTAGAACTAATTAGGGCAACAACCGACGAATGGAGACTACTGCGTCCGAAATCGGAATATTCGGACACCTGGGTTCTCTTCGGTTTTATATTCCAGTTTGTCCTCTTTCTGTCGTTTCCCTTCCTCCCTTTTTCTTCATCCACCCTCTTATCATCCTTGCCATTATATAAAGCTAATAGATGAAACAAAATTACCCCAAATTAAGGGAAACTTACCAGTATGCACAGCGCAGTTGCCAAAATGTACCCGATTTGCTTTTGAGGAAATTTGCAGGTATAGGAAATGCCTTGGGCATTTTGCAAAAGTTAAAATTATGATGATGGTTTGGATAAAGTATTCGGAAATAGTATACTTGATAAGTTTGTAAATCCAGTATTGTAAAAGTAGGTAGTTCATAAATGGGAAATTTTGAAATACCTTGAGATAAATATTCAACCTCGTTTTTATAATCTTCATTAAATTAATATTGACAAACACAATAAATGCAATATATTTTCTGCGTATATTTGTAAATATATTATTTTTATAACACAAAAAATGTATTTTAGTGCACATTATATTATGTCTTACGTGATATACCTACTATAAATTTAATTGAGATAATAATGATGATTTTGTACATACATTTTAAATTGATCTATTCATTTTGAATTGAGAATAATGCCTTTTCAGAAATTGAAGGAGTAAATATTATTATAATATAATTTGAAGCATGTAGGAAATTTAGTATTTATAAGAAAGAAACTAAATATATAAACAAGAAATACTGCCAATATTCTTGTCGCCCAATTAAACATATTTACCTAATTAAAAATTGACTGATTGAAATAAATGAAACAAAATACCTACAATTCTAGTTCTAATCCACAAAAGATTTATAGCATGGCTTTTAATTACTGTTTGTATTAAATAATATATTTAGAATAAATTGGCTGAAAAAAATTATAAAAAAAGATAAATCTATAAATATGTAATTTAAACGAGAATGCAGTATTGAATAAGAAATTAGTCCTAATAATGGGAACACTATGAAATTTCGTAGTTTTTGACGATTTAATAAGCAGTAATAAATTACTAAGAAAGAAAATGTAGGTATAGGAGTTTCTTACATTTTGGTAAGAACTAACGTTTCTTATTTTAAGTTAAACTAATTTCTTTGGCTCATAAATTACTCTTTTTATTTTGACAGGTGGTTGCCAGACAAATCGCCCTCTATCGGGACCAGAAAGGTGCCCAAGGTGATGACTCAACAGGAGGAATAAGCGGCGGACACTCTACCAGTGCAAGTTCCGCTTTCCAATCCACGCAACAACAACCAATCAGTGCAAATAACGATAAATCGGTCAATATCATGAGTCACCAAGGTCAAGGTCACTCCAATAATAGTTATCACCATCATCAGTTGCAGTATCAACTACATTCTGCTCAGTATCAGTCAACATTGCATCATCAACTGCAAGTGCTTCAAGACAAGCATTCACCGGGAGTTGTTGAAATGGGAGGGGAAGGACCAGTGGACAGTAGTCTCTACAGTAGTGTGGGTGGGGCTGGTGACGCTGCCATGGTTACTGGACCTCATTGTCGGCGATGCAGGAATCATCAAGTGACCATTACTTGGAAGGGCCACAAGAAGACATGTCCTTATCGGAATTGTCCGTGCGACCCCTGTAGCCTTATTATTGTACGCAAGGATACTGAAAAGACACTGAGAGACATGGTAAATACTTATACGGTAGCAGTGAAATCAAATTGCTATGAATCTTAAAAAAGAATTTAACATTGCTCCTATAATATTGCATTAACATTATAATAAAGTTCTTAAATTTAAAAGTTATTAACAGTTATGAACGTGTGCGTATGTCGGTATTTATCAATTTTTAACATATCTAAAAATTTTACTACAATAAAATTTAATTACTTAATTTAAAAATATTGATAAGAAATTTGTGTCCAAAAAATAAATTATATAAAAGACGTAAAATAAAAATTGTGCAAAAATTCTTGAATATTATAGCAAATAACCATTTTATCAAAACAAATTGTTAGCTATAGATTATCTAGAGTTTAAAACGGTATAAATGTTTCATAGTTTCGTAAGGCAAAGATATGCATTTCTTTTATCAGAATTAGTTTAGACATAATCATTCTCTTCTATAAGGATAAGTCAGAGACGTTTTGTCTGATTTGAGATTTTGGAATTATCCACCTTTGCTTCGAGAATTTTTTTGGCTTTGAGGAACTATTGATTTGCCATTATATATACTTTTGAATTATTTGTCAGAAATATCTGTGTATTCCGCCGCAATTATAAACAAGACTTGCTAGTGCACACAATTTCCCATCGTTTGTTCTTATAATTCTACTAGGAGTACCGCAAATAAGTGTATAATACATGGAGCCCCTCGTAAATATTAGAGGAGATTTATTTTTCTTGAAGAAATATTTTCAAATGATTAACAGTTGCATTCATTTTCTTCGTAGATGATTTTAAGTATTTCTTATCATTTTGAGTTATTGAATTTTTGAATTAAATTGAGAATTTCATCTACTAATTTATTTTTTTAAATAATTCATTGAAACTGTTAGAAATTCCTCGTTTAATATACTTTTTATTTCATTCTTCCATGCACCAGTCGTGAAGTTCATAACTGTATTCAGGTATTTTATATCGGATTGTCTAAATATTTTATAGATTTGATAATGGCGTACTTGCATCCGTATGTTGTGTAAAATTGTCAAAATGTAAGTTTATAATAACTAAAAAAGCAAACTTAAAATATTTTGTATTTTCGAATATACTATAATTTTGAACCAAATTAATTTATCTTTTGTTTAACTTTCAATAACATTTTTAAACGTTACTGACATTTTGAAATAAGTTTGTTACAGGAGAAATACAGTTACTCAATACAAAACTATATTTTTCGCCTTTATTTCACAGGTGGGCCATCCAGAAACGGGCTGCCAGAGCCCAGTGAAACCCGCTCCCAGCAGTCTCTACCACCCCTACAGTGCGACCCATCTCAGTGGTGGTGGTGGTGGCTGCACTCCCACCTCCACCAGACGCCAAGAAGTCTCCCCTTCTAGCTTTGGTTCTGGTGGCGGCGGCAGCGGTCACGCGCGCAGTCACCTCCATGCTTCCACTACAGCAACTACTTCGAGCTACCTGAGCTCCCTGTGTAGTGGGGTACCCTCGGGGGTCATGCCCACATCTCCACTGCCAGGTGGTGACGGCGGTGGCTACTGTTCTCCCAGTCCACAATCCGCCTGTCTTCAGTTAGCGTCACGAGGCAGCGGTGGGGGAGGAGGAATTGGTAAGATGACAGCTTCTGGTGGTGTGGAGTCAAGTGAACTGAGCTTTCTCTCAGGACAGTCGACGCAAATGACAGGTTGGTTAGAATATTTCTCTGGTTCAGCATTAAACTATAATTTAAGTCTAAATTAAACAATAATGTCATAAAAGAAACATTTATCTAAATAATTAAAATTTCTATAATTATAATTGTAGTTGCATCTTAGATTTTTGTTCTGGCTTCATCCAATATACCTACAAAAAATGACTACCAATATCTTGTAAAGCCCATTTTGATTCTTGATATGAATTATATTAACTGTTGATTATGACAGTTTGTAGTTTTCTTTGTTTATGCTTACCTTGATTACAATTTATACTTAAAAAAGGCTGTTTAAAATTTGTTGTGATATGTTATTTTATATTTAATTATTCCAAAATTATTCATTAGCTAGCAAATTGTAATTTAATTTTTTCATATTTAATCTAACAATTTAAATGTTTCAGCTTAAACACATCTCTTTTTACTGCTCCATAAAATACTATTTATTATTTAAATTTCTGAATATTTCATTTGGAAAATAATAAAATATTCCACATCAAATAATCTCATTAACTGATTCATTATACCAATCGATAATAAATTTCATTATACCAGATAGATAGAATATTTTAATGTATTTAATTTACATACTGACAATACTTCACTACTTTAGAATTATACAAGATTTCAGGGTAATTAAATATTATAAGAGAAATTTATAAGAGGTAAATATTACTCGAGGTAAATACATAATGACAAATCGATCAATACATCCAAATTTAACATTCAGTCAGTACAATAGTTGAGCAACGTGCTTTAGCATGTGTATATGTGCTGCGGACCACATTCTTTACCCACAATTACCCATTTTGTTTTCCAATTGTTTCAGGAGGTGGAAGTCTGGCGTCGCCTTTCACCTCAATGGGGTGCTCCACTGGTGGCTCCTATTCGGAGGGTATGGCAGCAGCGGCGGCTGAGCTCATGCCTCCTCTCACACTGGGTACAACAATGTCCGGGGTTTACCCCTCTTATCCCGGGCATGTATGGAATGGTCTCTATCCCTCGGGGACCTCCTGCACCTCTTCGGATTATAAGCCAGCCGGATACATGCACTGTCCGTGTAAGTTGCACAGGATGGACGTCCAAAATTGCATATTTAATGGTTTATATTTTTATATTTCGAATTTTTATTGTTTTCATTGTCAATATTTACATTATTTATATTTTATATACTTCCTAGATATTATTTCTTTGAAAAGTTAGTATAGCTATTAATAGTAAAAAAAATTAAAAATGTATGTTATACGATGAGACATCAATGGTTTTATTATAAAATTTAGATATATGTACGTTGTAATTCAAATGAGATTTCAATAGTTTTATGGTGATACGTTGTAGAATAATCTTTGGTTCCCTGGAACTTGAATTAATGATGAAATGAAGAGATCAATTAAAATGTTAAGTCTTCGATGTTAAAAGGCTTAGATTAAACTGAAAAGTAATCAGCATGTAAGCGTGAAATGTATCTCTTTCTCAAAGATCAAAATTGCCACCAGTAAATGATGATTCATTGCTTTCACATGGATCTGCATATGATATCTATACATATGCATTTAGGTGTAGATGTCTAGGAGATAAATTAGGTCTCCCTACATATATTTATCCATTAGACTATATCGTGTATCATAAAATTAGATATATTAATAAAACATGTGACATAGATGTTACGTTTACTTAATAAGTTATTTTCGGTGTGTCCCGGTGACATCATCTGTCAGTTTTATTTAATATTGGTTAATAGTTACATATTGTTACCATTTAGTAGTCAATTGGTTTCATATGGTTAATCTATTAAATGTATTCAATTAGCAAATCAAACTTTAACTCTGACACTTTAACGCTGTTAATATATATTATCTATGTATCGGCGTTATAGTTTAGTTTATGAACTATCAACAACTTGGCCATGCGCAAGAATCTTTCTTCCAAAAAGATCGGTTTGCACCATTATGAAATGTTAGTCTAAGGCAAGAAACCTGGTAATGAGACCTGGATCTACAGTTGGGATTCAAAGTTGAAGTTCCAGTCAACTGAATAAAGGTAACAAGATTCGCCAGTGTCAGAAGGTCCGCTGTAATCATAGAGCGTAAAGGTGACGCACAAAATGATTTTTAAATTGAATGGTATTCTGTTGAGCTGAACTGTTCCACCGGATACCGCAGTTAACGGAGACTACTACCGGTGTTTTCTGCAGCAGAATTTGCGCCCAGCGATCCAAGAAGCGTCTAGAACTGTTGAAGTTTGGCGTTGTTAGAACACACTAATGTATATATTAATTATATCTTCGGTTCCTTAGTTAAATTTATAAAATTTAAACATTAAATTGGTAGTTTAAGTAGATTTTAAAATATTACTTATATTTTTATAGATTATATAATAATTCAACATCTGCTTTTAAATATTACATTTGAAACCACTTTTAGCGGACCATGTACATATATAATAAATCACAATGAACATATTAGTTTCATAAATGTATAAATTGTATTCATCAAATTGTTTTTCCAGCGGTGGTAACACCCGTTGATTATCATTATTTACACAAACATTTCTCTTTTAATTATATCGTATACCAATATTTACATAGACAATAAATGTATGTTTTTAAATCATTTGTGTTTTTGTTAAAAAAATTGCCAATCTCAAGACATTTTTGATAACTTATTAATTCGTACAGAATTGGTAATTGAAAGCGGGAATTCTGAGTTTATTGTGCATAAAACATGAGCAATTTTACCTCTCCTGAAATCAAAACTAGAACTTATAATTAATAAAATGAAGGGATCCCGATTATAAAAATAAACATATTCAAATTGATATCTATAATATGAACCGTCGTAAGATTTACTTTTACACACGTTACTTGATGTTAATATTGATTTGTACATATATATGTATTTAATTAAGAAGTCCAATTAAGTAATGAATTAATGTTATCATAAAAGGGAAACAGAATAGCATATTTTATAAGTGATAGGAACAACACATAGAAAGAGTTAGCACGTGTAAGACAAGTTAACAAGAATTTTGCCCCCTGCACACTTGTGCCGGATTACTTATATAAGTCACTAAAGCAAGCTAGCTCAGAGTGGTTTGCTTTTCTGTGTTTTTCTAAATTGAGTAAAATCTTATAATTAAGTGATGAACTAAACTCTTTCCCTTTTAATGCTAATTCTCCCCCCCCCCCTCTGCCCGTCTCATCTTCAGCCTATCCTTACTTCCCATCATCGCACTATTCCACTGATCCATCCAACCCATCCTACCTTTCTCTTGCTGGATACTGTTGATGACCACTGCGGATCAATCTGGGAAAATTTGGAACATTCGGAACATTTGGAACATTTGACACACATGACACAATACATCTTATATAGTACTTACATTTACATAGCTTGCATATATACAAAGCTTATATATAAATAGCTTGATTGTTTTGATATAGATAGCATATGTTGCGTGTGTATGTATATATTTTCAATTCTCTCACTCTTCATATATACATAATTACATGTAATATGCATAAGTATTATTTCATTAATATTTCTTCTAGTCAATATATACTTGTTAATTTATTGTAATTTTTATCATTTACATTATTCGGAAATAGTTCCCAAGGATAAAAGATAAAAAATTCCTACATGTTTGTACTGCAACCACTTCATCTAACTTGAAGAAAGAGCAAGTTTAATTCTAGTTACTCTATTTTTTTAAATAGAAACATACTACATACATATCCTTAAAGTAATTTTAGAAATACGCATATGTAAACAGCTCGGATTACAATTAAAAATATACATACCTACATTAATAAATGTGATATTCTCATTTATTCTTATTTTATTTTACCTATATCAAGGATTATGTAATTTTGTCTGAATTTACCAATTCAAAATGTATTTATTATGTGTGCTTACGTACCATAAGCAATAACTCCAATTCTGTTAAATTTAATATCTGTAAATAATAACACTAAACTCAAGTCTTAGTTAATTAACTTATACTTATGCCCCATATTTATGTAAGAACTTCAAATATATTATGCGATGTGAATACGAAATGTGAAATATAAATTATATATACATTTCTTGATATATATATTTAATAAAATTAAACTAGTATCGTGTAAAATAGGAATTTTCCAGACATACGCATTTCATTTTAACTTTATTGGCAATATACGAGTATACATATATATATGTATACAAATGTTTATAGAAGTCAATTATATATCAGAATACATGGGCCTTTTTACAGTAGTTAATAGAAGAATAGATAACTTTTAACACCTAATATTTATGAATAATTGTTATTTTTATGTTAGTTGATGTTATAATAAACTGTATATAATACAAATATGGATTATCCTCCATATTTCTTTAATTTCTTAAAATATTCAAATATAGCGTAATCTATAATATTTGAATGTGTATGTGTATTCATGATTAATTGGATTACAAAAACTATTTCAAGCATGTCATACAGCATTGTTTCATATTTATTGTATCTCCTTTTATAATGTTTTCAAATAATTATATATATTTAATCTATAATAGCCTATAATTATTCTTTCCCAATATAAACTTTACTTTTTTCTCAATGTACAAATTTATCTCCATTTGAAATCACAATTATACAACTACATGCTTAAATATGTTTTCACTATTTATTTCTGTAATTTAATTTGTATTCTCTTTATTGACATATCTTTTGAAATAAACAAAACTTTGCCAAAATATTACAGGCCCTTTGTTTTACTCAAATATTAATTTAGGAAATTTCATATATATATGTAAAATAATTTATTATATGATATAGTTGTGACTTTTTATATATAATATTCCCCAAGTGTGTATAATGAAAGACAGTGAAAGCAGAAAAAGTTAAGACCACTACTGATAAGTGTCGCTTTTAGCATCGAGTTTTGATTTATTTAAAAGTTTTATATATGTCAGTTAAAATGAAATAAAAGCTATAATCAATAGTCGTCACCAATTGAATCATATGGGACTTTGCAGTATATATATATTGTAAATGATGAAATTATAATTTCGTCGATTCAGATTCGCTGTCGCTATTTAATAATTTTTTGCAAATACTTTTTCAAATACTTTTAACTTTACTTTCTAGACCGAATTATTTTATTATCCCTAATTATTTACAGAGCACTGTTCATTTATTACTTATTTTTAAATTTTACATTGAAATATTTTTACCAACATTATATTACTCATTCGTTTTAAAAATGCTTAATTTTTTTAATGTGGAAATATAATTTTATAATACTTCCAATAGAAAAAACTTAACATAAGTTACTTAAAATGAAAAATAACTTACATTGTGTAATTTATTCTTTATATTCGTTTAAGTACGTACTAATATTAAATACCTTTATTTATTGTCTTTATTCTCAAATAAAAAATCAATTAAACCATATTTTCGATTACTAGAAAAATAAAATTAACGTTATAAATAATGGTGACGAAGAACAATAATGTCCACCCCAAATTTTATAAAATAAATATAGCAAATTTAGTTTGTTAGAAAACAAAAATATATAATTAAGACATTTTTATGTGCGAATTTTTTTAGTTATATGCTGAAATTGTGTTAATATATGAATATGTCAAAATATGCCATTGGTTATAAAGATGTGCAGAGCATCTTTCTTAATCTTCGATATATGCTCATAATAGTTTCTATTAATCAGAAGTTCCATTCGAGAATGCTGCAGAATAATTTATTCATTTTGCAAAACACGCTTCGTTTTGAGTACTAATTTACATTTTTCGCTGTATTCGAGGTTATGATGTTCCTAAAGGAGGTTCTCAAATTTAAAAGGATACCTAAATGGTTTAATACAGTTAGTTGAAATTGTTTGATGTTTGAAGATCCGCAAGAACCGTTAATTCATTCTTATGTCTTCGAAGTTTGGGCATTTATTCGCTTTGACTAAAGCCATGCATGCTTGCGAACTGTTTCATCTCAGCATTCAAAACAGCCTTTGATTCTTTAAATTCGTCGTCAATAAAAATAGATATACCAATTCAAATCATTGATGTTAAACGAAACGAAAATTGTATCCTCGCCACAATCTATTTTTATAAAATAGATTTAATAAAATAATTTTATTACTAATTTAAAAATATTTAAGAATATTGCAGTCAGTTTTGCTTTTTCAAATCGCAATATAAAATAATTTTGAGTAAAAGTTTTAATTACCTCTAGATAGTTTTTAGATATTTTTAAAACCATTTAACTATCAATTTTCATATTCCAAACTTAAAACCAATCACAAAACGTTTTATTGCCTTTTAGGGTCATCTGTCGAATGTTCTTTGCAATCACAGTCTGCAACGCCTATTAATTGATGAACTATCTATTTTTTAATGATTATACACTACAAAATTGTGATAGTTTACTTATAAAAGTTTACTTGTAAACGGGTCAAAATTAAGTATCTAATTAGAAAGTCAATGTGAAATACACCCTTAGATGTAAAAGTAATAACTACGTACATATATTTTACATTGACTTTCAAATTATTAGTAGAATCGAAATTATTTACCGTAATGTGAATATTGATTAAATGAATAGATTTTGAGGCTTAAATTCAGTCAATTGTCATATACTACTATGTGATGTTTTTCAATATATTAATAGCTATTTATATTATAAATAAGCAAGCTAATGGCATGCAGTAATAAAAAACTATCTACAAAATTTGTTAAATATGTTAAAATATACTTATGTGCATAAACATATTTTAATTACTTATTATATAATTGGGATTGATTATAAGGTTAACTATTGACATCGGAAAAGATAAGGTTAAATAAACCTATTTATATCTGATATCTAAAGCAAAGCCAGTATTTTAACTTTAAATAGATATATTTTAAAACGTATAAATTAAAAATTTGAAGTAAAATATATTTTAGAGATACATACATTTATACGCACACCGAGCTTTAAAAGAATATATAATATTTAATAACTATATTGGTACCTATACACTTAGTTACCGACATTCCTTTGACATGTATTTTAATTGATCAAATGTAATAGATATATAAGTACACATAATATTTAATCAAACTTTAATAACAAATATATAGCATAAATTATTATTTTACTGCACTGATAAAATCTACAGAAATTGATTGATAACTACTGAAAAGGAAATTTGTTTAAATCGGTTGCAAAAGCAGCTATTTTTACTCCACGCAAAAAGGCTCTTTTAACATTTGAAAGATATAAGAAAGGTTTCATAAAACTTACGGGGTTATATTCAGACATCTATTAAAATAGATCTTTCACTGCCCAAATCTTCAGAAAAAAATACGGTTAAAATTTCGATAATGTCTGGAGAGGATCTGCTTGAATCTGGTTATATTTTAAATATGAACTGTTTTGTTGTATCTCGCTTACATCAAGTTATGAAGAGCTTTTAAGTTGATAAATTTGAATCAATCGATACTCTAGTAATGCTTTTACAAATATTAATTAATTTATAATTTAACTAGTTGGAAGACATGTGCCAACATTACA
Source organism: Invenusta paracnida (assembly GCA_036023295.1). Classification (NCBI taxonomy): domain Eukaryota; kingdom Metazoa; phylum Platyhelminthes; order Proseriata; family Coelogynoporidae; genus Invenusta; species Invenusta paracnida. Next base: position 29,331 of record JAYRBW010084693.1, read on the forward strand.
AAGATGGGAAATTTTAATTTTATAGTAGTGTTGAATCTATTAATCAATATCTATGATATAACCATAGAAATAGTAGTGTCATTTTACACTTAGGATATGTTTTGAAATGATCACAAATTATAAAATTTTTAATTTCAAAATAATAATAATAAATGTTGTCAGACTAGGATTGAAGACTCTATGTTTAAATATTCTTAAATATATATAAATAAAATTGTGGTTAAATCTACAACGTATTTAGTTAATTGAAATAACATATGGAAATAAAATACCTTCATTTGAAAAAAATTATAATTAAAGCTTACATTTAAAAATATTTTATATTTTTATACCTTTAAGTCACTTTGCCTTTGTAATAAATTTGTCAATTTAAAAACATTTATCTTTTATTCATATGTAAAAAAGCATGTATGCTAGTAGAAATTGAAAACAAGTATGACCTGTGAACTAAATAATACTTCGATAAAATAATTGAAAAAACAAATTTGTATTTAAAATATAAGGCTTATATGCATATTTCTTTTTAAAATAATAACGTTTAGATGAAATCATTGTTATTAATATAGCGTACAAAAGTTTTTTAATTTTCTTATATTTGTGAGTTTGGATTAATAATTAATAATTAATACTAATATTAGTGATTTCATTATAGAATATACTTTCATAGAAAAATTCATGACCCTCATATGTATGTGAGCTATTAATTAAATTAAATTATAAAATTCTCATTATACAACTTATAATATAGTTGGAAAATTTGGACACATATTTAAGCATATGTGTACATATGTAATATTTATACTGGCCCCATATTATTTTTATTATAATCTGTTACTTTAGAGGACATTGAAAAAGTTATTTTACAGACTTCTAACAAAATTGTCTATGTTTTTGGACAACAGGGACAGAGTCTATTTTGTATAAATTGACAAACCCTGGCAAACTGGTAGTATATCTATATATTGAATTTATGAGACTGTTATAAGGTATACATATAAGGTAAACGCATATAACAGTGCTATGGTATTCTTTTTGTTTCAGAATTTTAGTTTTAGTATGTGTACTTATGTATATATGTAAGGTCTCTCCATATACAATAATATTGTTTAATTGACGGAGGTATATGTACACACATATGTAAGTAGAAGAAAAAGAGGTATAAAACATTTTTTCATTGACAGTATTGTTGCACACGACAGCACACGGCAGTAGTAGTATAGGTATGTTATGTATAGGCATTTATCCAAGTTCCAAAAGTTTCCAGTTGATGATCGACCAAATAACTTTTAATATTAGTTAGATATAGGGGCACCTACTCCCTTATATAACTAATATCTTTTATCAAATATTCATGTCCCTCTTGGGGACACATTCGACCCAAAATCAGACAGTGGAACGGGTTGCAGATAAACTGGTGAATTGCAGACTGCGGGACGACATATTTCCTAGGGAGATATAACAAATGCTTCAGTTTTATTTTCTTTAAACACATTAATATAAATTTTAACCGCTAAGTAAATTTTTTCTGATAACTTAATTTCTACCTCTAAATACAACATACATAACGAAATATAAATTGTACGAAGGTGCACTCATTTGCAGAAAGTCAGCATTATAGGCAAAACTCAGACACTGGGAAAAGATAACGTCGTTTCTGATAGAAGGTTGTAAGTTGCCTTGCTAATATTTTGGGATAACAATTAGTTTGCCCATAAACGGATCCACATGAGGGATTCGGATGCTGCCGCCTTGTTGAATCCCTCCAGATCCTTCCACCACTGGATGTTCAGGTTACTTCTAGACTGGATACGCTTGCTGCTTCCATTCATCGACGTTTCTTTCCCGTATATATAATGTTCCCCACTTCCCCTACGTTATCCCATCCCTATAACCCTTGCACATCATAAATCTGCCTCAATGCAATCCTCCTCTCTCCCTTCTAAAACAACATATGCAGACTATTTTGTATGTCTGCTAGCATGGGAGTGTAGGAGAAACTAACTAAATACTTAAAAAATATATGGCATAGTATATTCTTCTCTTTTTGTTTTGGCATTTACATACATAATACAAAGGTATTTTATTTTATTGGAAGCTAAACAAAGAAAAAGAAACGTAAACGCTGGACGTCATGTTTAATAAATTTCTTGACTTGCGGAAACTACCAAATCCGGACGTCGAATATTTCCTCACTGGTGCAATATCGAGATGTCAAATATACAATCAGATTATCACAACTTATAGACGATAATTCAGAGAATTAGCAGAATAATACATGTATGTAATATTTGACATTATGTTTAAAAATAACACAAATGACGTGCAAATTATATTTTTGCAGTGAGATACAAAACAATAATAACGTATTTAATAAAGTTTATTTGTGGCAAAATGTTCATTTAACTTAAAATGAAAACTTATTTTTATAATCAAATTATTGATATAATAATTCAAGAGTGGTTCAGTACAAAAAAGTATTTCATAATATTGAAAACTTATGTATCTCGTATATACGAGTGTATACATAAATTTAGAGTATGACTAACTTTCTTTTTACAATATTTAGTTTATTGTCTTCAAAAGCGTTTAATAACTGCGTTTTTTATATAAATTAAGTTTCAAAAATTAATAAATACTCCTAAAAAGTCTTAAAAAACAAACTATTTAAAATTTAATATTTCAATATTGTATATGTACTTAGTTATAGATTCTTGATCATATTTTAAGATGTATCATACTTATTATATTTTAAAATATACTTTGCTTATTTAATTTTCCGTAATTCTAATACATATTTCGGCAGAAAATAGTTGTTATTTATTTGTCATATGTCCGATAAATGTATTTTTTTACGTGTTTGAGATAACACTTTAAATAGGAATAACATTATATCATAAACACACACATACACACCTATATATAAATATATTATATACACAAAATTAACAATTGAATATAAGAGTCTCATTATTTTACAGTATAAACTCGCATTTATAGGTTTGAAAATGTTACAAATTTTAATAAACTATGATATACTATAAATACCGCAGATAATAGATATATTTATGTATATATGCAAATACTATACAAACGGCAGATGAGTATAGCCAATATTTAGACGCTAAATACTTCTCATTCAACTCATTAAATCGTATGTGTTCTACATCTAACCTTTAACCTCCATAGATCCTCCCTCCTTTCTATAAGTTTAAACGGGGTCTGGAAATGTAACAGAATCGTGAATGCGGCTTATTAGCGGTCTTGGCGTATATATTTGTCGACTTTGAATGTTGTGTGTACTTGAAAATATGACAAAACCGTGATGGACTATATGTATATATTGTTATGAGAAGGTGGCGATGGTGGTTTCATTGAAGGTGAATTGTGCAAAAGAGGATAGCACGGATCACGAATGGAGACGTCAACGAACTACAACATCGGTTCTTCTTTGTACAGAAAAAATTACCGTTTGATTATAGACGGGGCGGTCCAGCCGACTTAATATGCCATCATCATGCAATGTGTAGTATGTACAGTCAGCTGGTGCTTAAAGATTATATATATATAGATATATGTATATGTACATATATATGTTTGTGTATTTCTATTTGGCTAGGTATGTGTATTTGTTAGAAAGAGCAGACGAGAAAGTCAAGTCTATCTCGTTGAGATGAAATAAATAAGACGTATTCATGATAAGGGGCTCAAGACAACAACTTCATATTAAAGGTAGAGAGATAGAAAGTTATGGTAAAAACAACGCCTTTTATTGAGACATTTCCGTTGTGACAATTTGTTTTTGTATTAATGCAAACGATCGTTTCGGTTGATTAAAAATATGGGGTTAGTTTTTTACTCCGACTAAATTTGTAATTGAAAAAGAAAAAACAACATAATCATAGAAAAGTTATGATAATTAGGCCAAATAAACCTCAAGGACTTTATGAAAAGTTCTTTTAATAGGCGACGGTCTGCTCATAATTTCCGATAATTGGGGTGGAAATCCATGTTATTAATAACAAATCTTTGTTAATATTATAAGATTAAAAACATTTTTATTAAATAACTTCGAATAACACTACTGGAAATTGAATGTTTACCATCCTGTTATAAATTTATTCAGTCTATACGACTGACCTATAGCATTTCAATAATTAATCTGGATAGGTTATTTTCAGTAAGTATAATTTATACAAATAATAATATGTTATTAAATATAAGTGATTATTTTATATGTAACCAGGGATGGGTAACTTTACTTTGACTTAAAAAAATCTTCAGGCATGAAGGGAACTTAGGCACAATTATTGGTAGCTTGTAATATTATGAGGTGTCTAGTAATTGTGAGACATCATTTATTTATTAGCTAATCCGATATACTTAAATGAGGTATAGATAGAAATAGGAAAAGTTTCAATATAATTAAAATTTAAGCAAGATAATTAAAAATGTAATTAATAACAAAATAATAACAGAATAATGTATATATAAAACATTTCAAGAGAAAGTTAAGCTTTCTGTTTAAAAATAAATAAATTTTTCATGAAGAATGTGATTATTAGTCATATAATATAATTTCAAATACTTCTTAATGAGTGAGATTTCTTCATGTTATGTTTCTGCGTGTTTTTTATTGCTTTCTGTTGTACTTATTAACATAAATCGAATTAAAGTCTTTTTTATAAGGCATATTATTAACCTTAGTGTTAAACAGTGAATAAGGTTAAAATTATTACTTTTTATTATATCATTGACTGGTATTAAATTATTTGTAAGAGGTAGATACTTTTGATACTAATGCGGTTTGATTTAATTCGCTAGTAACTTATCCGGCAATATAAAACACATTTTAAAAGAAATAATGGTGCAATTATATATGATACATATTACCAGATACGTGGTATGCATTGACCTATGGACCCATTATATTATACACTTTTGGGACAAAATCCAGACATTTTTATTACAGTGAATCTCACGAACTTCACACAACGGGGCAGCATATTTAAAACATTCAGTTAAAGATTAATATTGTACATAATATATATGTATGTAGACGACAATACATAGTATGTAATAGTTTTTAGACTTTTTCAAGAGGACACAAAGATTTAAGACTCATAAATCCTTTTGCGCCATAATTTTAACGAGGAAGGACGTCCGAAGAGGGTGTAATTTTCAGTAAATTTGTCATACTCAAGGGGTGGGATTCGTGTTTATTGTCACCTTATTACTCCCAACGTCCTCTCTCTTCTTCCCATATATGATTCGGATAGACAAACGGAAATAGAGAAAGGAACAGGTGATGGGGGTAACTCCTACGTCGGGTCTTTGATCATCGTCACGAGCATTGGTCTGTGAGATCACAGTATGGTCCTCCTAGTGTGTCCTTAAGTTGGGTAAAGAAGCTGGCGGTATCCCGGTGTAAAGATACAATGTGGTTGAGCAGCAGCTCAGATGACCATCGACTTGCAAACGTACTATTTAGTAGCAAAGACGGCAGACTTGTAGGCGCAAGTCTGTATTTAGTTTCGAGTATAAATTATCTACGGATTACATATGCAGGAGGGGAAAAGGGGGTGTAATATTTGTTTTTAAGGTTTATTATAGTGGCCATATGACAGTTTTACTGGACTCGTTATTGCTGTCGAGAAAATTTTGTGGGATTATTATTGGTTATTTTAAAGTGAATATCGGGGCTTTGGATTGCCGGAGATGTGTTTAGACCGCAATCACCTCCTGGCCAACTGCCTAAATGATTACTTAAATATATCATAAAGGTAATAAAATACAGAATACCCATGACGCTTACATGTTTAATAGGTGGACATTTATCGGCGTTTATACTACATAGTAAAACAAGGATGCCCACACTTGTTTATTTTTTATAAATAACAATAAAAACTGGTGAAATGATGATTCTAATGCAGGAAAATGACCTTATATCTGCACTATAGTAATAGTAATTATATATATACATGTATACATATATTTGTATGTATTTATATGTAGGTTATATTGGGTTATAAAAATCCTTGTGACGCTCGAAATTCGATATGAGCTATTACTTTTGAAATATAGAGTACAAATACCGTCTTTATTATACATGTAGTAATTGTACTAAAAATGTGGGTTGTGCAAATAGCAAAATTAAGTGCTCAATTATTTGTACCTTGAATTTTATTAGTATATTTAGTACACTTGATATGCGTAGATAATTATAAGGAGTAAATAATATATTTACACAAGATAGCTAAAAAAATGTATAGTTAAATCGTACAAAATAATAATATTCATCTATAAATCAATTATCCATTTCATTTCACAATAAAATTAAAACAATTTTACAGCAATGATGTCGATATAAAATTTAGTGGTATTGAATGAAATTAAGAAAAACGAATAAATAAGATATCGTTCTGTATTTCATACAAGATGGTCCAGTTTATGACAATACATATTAAATTGAATATGTTGATTTAAAAATAAAGGTAGTTCTGGGAATTACGTTTGTTCGAAATATTATTTGTTAATAAATTTTTAATAAAGCTGTTATTTCCCCTTATGTATATATTATGGAGACTATAAGACTATTTCACCTGAGGAATATATGAAATATTTTTGAGTAATAAAATCTTCCGCTTTTAAAAAAATCAAAGATACTTGAATATTTCGTTGGTCGTTGATTATTTGTAGGTACGTATATGTTTTTAATTGATTCATAAATACATGGATTTATTCCTTTATGCAATTATTATTTTCATTGCCAATGTAAAGTTATCATATTAATGAATTAATATGTATCAATAATACGATAGTATTCGCTATATTACTCACAAGTAGCGGGAGCAAGTTTCAATTTATTAATCTAAAGAAAATTAAAAATACAACGTTTAAGGTCCACAGAACATCAAATTGTTGAAGTACAATTAGTTTCGTTTTTTCAAAAATTGTCTTTAGGGATAACAATTCAAAAGTGTTATAATTACAAACATTTAAACATAACTCAAAGCAAATTTTACAAATAAATACTAGGAAGAAGCATTGTTTAAAAAAACGGTTTCAAATGATTTTATTATGAGAGTTTAATTTTATATTTAAAATGGGTTTAACATTTTGTATATAAAGAGCGTCTTTAATCATCATATGGAAATCAGTGTCATAGATTGAAAAGTTAGCAAACACACCTAGATGTAGATAACACTGCACGAGATGATCATTGATATTCGAGTCCTTTCTTGTGTTCTTTAACTCTACATTTCAAATAACAAAAAAGCAAAAAGGCATATCTATGTATATATATAGGCTCACTCTGATCAGAAAAAAACATGTAAATTCATAAACGAAATATAAGAACACATTCAATATATGTATACATCAAACATTTAAATTTAAAATTTTAGTGGATAGCAAAAGTGAATATATCGCAATCAAATTTGATATTTCTATATCAAATATGAAATCAAATAAAGTTAATGGAAAGCACACTTAGAAATAAGGTGATAAAATATGTCAAATTTTTCTCTTGTAATTAACAAGCAAAACAATTAATTGAAGACATAAAATGTTATCTTCCTTTTCTCTCTTATGATTGGTTTCTATACACTTTTGTCACTAGATAGCAGTTTATAAATTTACATGTTCTGTTGAGAGAATAAGCAATCTATATACACAGTTAAAAATCTTCGCCAGTTAATATTTGATTTACAGAACACAAAATATATAGAATGTACTACAATATAAATAAGCATCCCCTACAGTGTGATCTACATCCAAACCTGTTAAATGATTTTCTGATTATAAAACTGACGTCAAGGACATACAGCTGCAAATTAAATAATCTTTTTAATACACATGTTAGAACAACCTTCAAATGTAATATATCAATTTCTAAAAATATAGGTCTAGATGATTTTTCTTAAAATTTCCTTTTAGATACTAACACAATTTTTTGATATTGTGTCATTAAAATAAGATTGTTTATACGTGTTTGTAACTGTAAAGATTTTGAATCCTTATCCCTGAAAATGGTCTGCAAAAAAACGAAATTATTTGGAATAAAATTAAATGGACGTTATGTGCACATTAAACTTTGTGTCTTATTTATCTTTAATAAGTAGTTATAGTATTATAAGAAAATCAAATTTTATATAAATGTTGCTAGAAGATCTTTATGTGTAATATACAATTTAAATTGTCATATTTAGATCATTTGCATTTATTTACACAATCATAGCGTTATGTCTATGTACAGAGACGATATGCGCATTTGATACCTAACTCATGCAATTTTGAAATAGTGACATAGAAATTAAATAATTAGAATAAACGATTTAAATATATAAAAGTAAACTCTGAATTTGTTTGCCGCTGAAACTCAAATAAGTTGTAAATATTGCGTATATTTCATCAAAAATATAAAATTGAACTTTATTTTTATTGCATAATATACTTAAAAAGTAGAGATTTTTTGCCAAAAATTAAAGTTGTAGTGTACAAAAAAGTTACTGCTTTTAAAATTTTTCATTTAATACTACATTTAAGAAAGTAATCAGAATGTAATTTTTATCTTCCGATGATTTATCTCATTAAAAAATATGAAAAGACATAAAATTGTACAATCTTGATCATTTATTATGTATTTTTAAAGACTCTTCCTATTGATTATCAATATTAATACAAAATTGTTTTTCGATGAAATGGTCATACATTTTTAGTTAATCCTAGATTATTCTATTATGTCTCTTTGGTTCATTTGGTTGTATTCTGAGAAAAAATATTATAAATTAGCCAGTTTTCTCATCACAAAATTGTAAAACAGAGTCATGATACTGGAAATAGCATATCTTTGAATATCCATTTTTCTCGAAATATACAATATTGGTATAATTATTAAACGTTAGTAGTATATATGTAGTAAGATTAGAGTTATAATAGCAATCAATAGTAGATCGTTGAATAATTTTCTTAATATTAATTTCAAATGAAAGAAATTTTAAGCATATATAATTCATTGCCCAATCTGTAACTAGAGTGACATACTACATTTAAACTAATTGATTATGGTTGTTTCTTGTTGGATAATATTAATTTTCCCGCATAAAATCTGACCGCTGATTGATTAACTTGTTAGTAAAGAGTAATATTGCTTCTGATAATATATTAGTATTTCTCTGACTAGTGCATATTAAACACATAGGTAATAGTCGGTAAGATACTCAATATATGTTGATTAATAGTTTAATCTGGCTAACCACCTCATTAAAGAAATAGAAAACGGATATTAGAATAAAACAAAATAGTGCTTTGTATGTGAATGAATTTTAATGGATCCATATCATGCTTTTCATATGAAATTTTAAATAAATGTTCTGCATAGCATAAAATGTTATATCTTGTAGCATACATTGGTACTTATGGAAAGTATGATGGCACATAGTTACTATTATGTACGTAATATATTAAATACATTAGAAACGTACATGCTTTTAAACCATTTAGATTGTCATTTTAATTATATCAATAACAGTTCAATTTAATAAGTGCAAAGAGCATGTTGAGGGAAAATGTACAAAAATATAATACTGTTAAAATTACATTTAGAATACAAAATAGACACGATATTTTAAGATATGTATATGAGATGTAGGAATGTAAAAATATAACCTTTTCTAAAGAATTTATAGGAAAATTCTTATGGAACTTGTTTGGTATATATTAAAAATACGGAAGGACAGTTTGTGATAACAATGTAGGTAACATAATACATATTTGTATTTAATAATTCATGTTTATCATTAATGTCGTTATTCTGATGTGAATAAAAATGTACCGAAGCCATAATTAATATAAATTACCAATGTTTTATCGGCAACAAAAAATACAGTAATATTCACAGCAGAATAATTTTACAAAGCAAAATTTGGACTGTTATTAAAATGTCAATTAAGAACAAAATTTGTACACACAGTATTTTGCTAAAAATGAATATTTAAGTGATTTTTATATTTTTTAGAAAAATATGTAATATACCTACTACTGATGGAAAATTTTATTTTTGGATAAAAGTTAACCTTGTACAATGGGATAGCATGAGAAAGTAAAATATTTTAGAACACGTAAATACCCAACACAGTAATATAAAGAATTGAATTAAAATGTACCTTAATGTAAAATCAAGGGACCCCAAATAATATTAATCGGAGCACCGAAATGTAAAAAGCAAATTATAGAATTCTGGGTGCGAAAAACGGTATCATAATTTAAGCAATAATTGTACCCATGAAATATAAATAAAGTATTTTTACCCTGCATCAATAGAATGTCACCTGTAAATAAATACAGATTTGTGCTGAATATGTAAAAGATAATAAATTAATTACAATTTATGCTAATTTATGCGCATGTTATACAGGAATTGATTTAGAAAAAAGTAATTTATAATTATTGATTTTTCCAATATACAATAAATAAATATTATAATTATATGGATGTTTGGCCCAAATAAAACAATTAGGAGCGCAGATAGAAAAAAATATATAATAAACATTTTAATATATTATATTTAAAGCTATTATAAGAAATCCTAATAACATTAAACAATTTTTTCTATAATGTAATTTTATACTAGATTATTCTTTTTGTAGTGAAACAATAAATGTTTCAAATAATTTAGCATAAAATTACTATTATTTATTAATTAATACAAAAATAATACTTATCGTCCTATATTTTTAGATTATATTTTATATTTTTAATTTTTAAATCAAATTCCATGAATATAATTACATTTTTCAGCAATTACTGTTATTTTTTTGTTGAATTTAAAAAACTTAAACACTTAAGTGCCCAAAAAAGTGAATTTGTTTTAAAAAATTCTGAAATAAGTGAAGAAGAAATGAAGGGAGAAAGATCCGGGTATTAAAATCAAACTTAGTATAGTAAGTAAATACCGGTGCCGTCTTACTGTGTCTCAGGATTGTAATCAACAAATGTGCATCAAGTTGTGTGAACAAGATCCCTCTTTTAAATATAACTGGAGCGAGTGTTGGGATCACCAATTAAAATCCGACCTTGAGGAATGTAAAGGTTGATCTGTGGAGAATTGGATGGTATACGAATCGCTTGTTGGTGATTGTAGTATTGTGGATTTTGTGGTGGCGGTGGGGATGGAGGTTGCTGTACACTAGACAATAAATGGGGAAAAGATATAGACATGGAGAGCAAGGATAGTAGATTGAAGAAGTGCGGCTATAACTGCGTTCCGACTTAAGCACGATTAGATATATAAAAAAAGAATTTAATTAGACACACGAATTAATATAGACTTAATAAGTAACTAAAATGTTTTTAAGGTTTTGTAAGTTAAAAATAAATCGTATATAAACGACCCCCATTTAAATATCTTAGTGCTGACATTCAATGCAATTAGACTACATCTAACAGGGATGAGTGCGAAATAGCGAAAAGAGCATACGTCATTATACGTATTTGTGTAAGTATAGATAAAGCCTATAAGCAGCGAAGAAATAGGAAGCATACAAATTTTGTGTATAAAAATAACAAAATATGAGTTTAGTGTAGGTGTTCTTGATCAGAAGAGCTTGTAGTAATAAATAAAACTGGTGACTATAGAAAAACCGTCTTCCATTCAAATTGTGTTCTTGTGATTCTTGCACTGTGGTGATGTAATTCAATGTAGTCTGAAAAAGGGGAGAGAACGGCTTTTCGAATATTTTACGAATTGAAGCAGTTCGCATAAAATTATGGTACTAATTTATATGCATTAAATATGTTCAAATTATAGGTAAATAAAAGTTTAATTTTTAATACTATTCATGTTAATTGTCAGTAGTATGCAGCGAATAAAACAATAATAATACTGAAACAAAAAATGAAATTGCATATTACAATAAAGAAGTTCGTATCATTCCGGAATTAGAACGAATTTTGAAAAAAAATAAAAAATTATACAAGTCAAAAATAAATTGATTCATACAAATAAATTTTTATTAAATAAAACAATAAGTTTCAACGCATTATTTCTCAAATAAAATTATAACAACTTGAAGTAAACTATAACAAAAAAATGAAAATATTTGAAAAAAAATAGATTCGTAAAAGGAAATAATATAATTTGTTTATTTTACAATTAAAGTAAAAATAAATATTAATACCAAAAACATTGTTTTTCTTGTTCAATTAATAATTTAAGACTATTATGCAATATTAACCGCCAATTTCATATTTTTTGTACCTGAGGAGGGGACATTGTTGTCTCAAAATGCGTTGAGAATTAAAATGTATTAAAATGCATTATTGATTGATTTTACTTTTTTAATACTATAAAACAACTGAGATTTATTATGACAAAGCAAGCAGCATACAAAAATTGAATAAACTATTAAAACATATAGAAATATAAAAAAGAAAATATTATAATTTTTAATAATATTTAAACCATAAAATATCATAACAAATTAATTGAAGCAATATCACGAAAAATTATTGATACAGTTGATAAGCGAGCAAAATCTAATACTAGTAAAAAAATATAATATTACATAGAAATAGAGACAATTACGAATAATTAAACGATAAATTTATATAATAAAGAAATATTTTTAGAATTCTTGTGTCCGATAATATATTGAAATGACAATTTATTAAAAGGAAGAAATTAGGGAATTTGTTAGGTTCTAAAAAGTTATATAGGTACAACGACTTAATAACCCGGATTCATATATATATGTATATAACAGAGACTGACATTTTGATAATATACTTTCAATTTCGGTAATATAAAACAAAATACTATTTTCTATTTACTACGTAGACAGGAAAATTTACACCTATACACCAAAAGAAATCAACATATCTATGTAGATTTACGGGTTGCCATCGAAAACAATGCTTGAATTCCAATAAAAAGTACAGTTATAAAATCGATAAGGTCTTGAGTAAGATCTATTAAGTAAAATATTTTATTTGAAATTTTTGTTATAAATTCCCTACAAAAATGAGAGGAGAGAAAGAGAAAACTAACTGTAATTTTTCTACTTTTAGTAACATACGACAATTAAGTTTCGCTCATTTTACTAAAGTAGAGCAGTCGGGGCCAATTTAGAGAAATCGTAGAAATGAGAGATAAAAGTAGAATTAATAAACTATGAAGAATTAGCGATTATTAGTGTGCTAGCTCGATCACCGTTAGAAAGGAAAGTTCCAAACAAAGCTAAAATAAAATGATACTTTTATATAAAGCGAGGGGCCAATATATAAAAATTCTGGTAAAATATCCAGCAAAGGAGAACAAAGTTTATTATCATTTTAAATCAGCCAAAGGCTAAATATATACATTTTCGAAATTTATAATTAGAAAAATCATAATTGCTATCAAATTTAAATTCGCTTATTGTATTGTTTCCTTATGGTGATTTTGCTCTGCCTTATGATTGAATGTCAGCCCCCATAAGCAGTGAAGATGTAAGCTGGCATTTTGGAGTGCTTTTTCGCTTCTATACGCTCCTATTTCTACGATCAAAAGTTTATAAAACCGCATTCAATATCAACTCACTTAATCAGAAAAGTAGAAAAACAAAAGAGAAAACATAAAAAGCATCAAATAAGAAATCAAAAGAAAGGGTAACTATACAACAAGAAGACTAACAAAAAGGAGTTACACCAAAGGTAGAATGGTGAGCGAGAGAAAGGTAGAACGAGAGAAAATAATTCAGGCATTTAGAAACGTTAAGTATAAGAGAAAAAGTTTAGGCGATTTCAGTGAATAGAGTAAGTAGAGTTGATTAAAGAAGGGAAAAATATATACACTATTCCCCAATAAGAATGGCAAATCAACAGAAGCACAGATGTTAAGTTATATACAAACACCTTGCTTGAAAAATATGGATGACATATACAGATTTCGGTATATAATAATAGGAGAGAAAAATTAATAATCAATAAATAACAGTAAGACACATTTTAAATTAACTTAAATAAACTGACAGATATCGGTTTCGTGTGCGTTATAACAAGTGATTTCTCATTCATTTTGGCACGTAATGTATATTAAGAAACATTATGGTTAAAATCAAGAGTTCAGTCTATATTACATATGTAGGTAGGTATACCTGATGCTTGTGAACGAACTTAAGACTTACCACCAATCACTGGCGTGCTGATTGAGTTCGGATCTGTGTCTCCCACCTCGATGGTGCCGCCCCAGACTGCTCCCCGAGAACCGACCATGTCGAAGTGTGCCACCGGCCCCATCCCCTTCTTCTCCACGTGGCAACACACGGGTCAGGTCGGGATAGCGGTCACTGGTCGCTCGTTGACTGTAGTCGTGTCCATAGGGCGCGTCGGGATAGGGTGGAGGGGGTGCAGTGCCACCCTTGGGGGGATAGAATCCGTTGCCACCACCACCACCGCTTAGAGACCACATGCTGGCCGTGGCTCCACCTGGGCGGGGTAGAGTTCCACCTTGCGTAGAGGCGCGATGACGATTGCAAAGGTCGTTGTGCTCTTTCAGTCGGATTCGAGCGGTTTGCACGATCCTTTCTGTATTGGCAGAGCCTGACAGTTTTTGGAGTAGCGTACATATCGTCGTTAATAAGATAAAAGACAAATATAAAATAGGTAAACTATTTGTGGTGTAAAATATATTTTAGATAATATGTTTGTTTAATCATCGTTTCATATTTAAAACTCGTTGAAAACAATTTACATAATTACTCTATACTATGCACACTAATACGCACAATTCAAACTTTGAGTCATGATAAGACCTGAATTTATTCACGAATAAATGTAATGTTTGTTTTATTCTTATAGGTAGAAATATATTACTTTTCCAATAATGTAACGATGCAGCACCTTAAATATTCGGGAATAAGGGGTTTGAATTTTTTTAAATATAACTTTAAGCATGTATATACTTTTAATAATTTGCGTATTGTTAAATATGGATATATTATTCATTTTCGTATTTGAAATCTATAATAATATGCTAAAGATTGACAAGTGTCTGAAAGTACTAATTGACACGTTGTGAAGCGCGGAGTTTTTATGGTAAACATTGCACCACGTATTAAATGAAAAAACTTTTCGCAATACATATAACCAAGCAGTAAAAGGTAATTTGTAAATGGAAAATATACCTCATTAATATGTGCATTTACAAAACACACAATTGAAGAATGAAATTATTTTAAACACCCAATTAATTTTACTACGTTTATAACATAGGCAATGTATGTATGTTTATTTGAAACGATAAAATACGTAGATTTAAAAAATATTTTAAGGTTTCGTGCTTGGAGTAATTTTACAAGAGAGTGATAGAAATATATAGATATATTTAAAACGTAATTTTTCTAATACTAATACTAAATTAGAACAGCATATTTTATTTTAACGATGCATATTTAACATAAAAAATGTAATTATGTGATTTTATTTTATCTCATGTTTATTATTTTTAAATGTCTTCGAAATAGTTCACCAATTCATGGAAAACAAGACACAGTAACTAGATCATATTATAATATTTATATCAGCTTGTAATTGTTGTTTGTGTCTTATCACTAATTTCATATATTTGTGTATAGAAAACTGGTGTGTTCTAACAAGATCGAAAGAAGCCTTTAGTGCTATAAGTAGACTGTATATATATGCTTCGAGGACTTTTTAATATAATAAAATTATTAACGAATATTTATTTTATATAATATACACCGTTTATGAATTCCTTTTTAGCGCTACGATGTTCCAATGAAAAATTCGCTACCCTAGTATATGTACTACATTATTTTTAGTAATAAAAGCAATTGACAAACATTACAAAACGCTGAGTTAAAATTCCAATATAAACTAAGTGCCACTAATTATGGGACACTGTAAAAAATAGGTATTTTTAAATTTTCTTTTTATCAATCATTATGTGGTAGCCCTGACGAGGGCTGTTTTCGCGTTCTCATATAGATAGGGTAGATAAAAGGTAAAGTGGGGTTTAGTAGTGGGTAGGACCACCGCGAGCTTCAATGACGGCCCTGAGACGACGAGGCATGCTGTCCACGAGATTATCAATGAATGCCTGAGGAATCAATTGCCATTCTTGTACGATCCACCGTTGCAATTCTCGAATATCTTGACTGACTTGGGGTCTTGCATTGAGACGTCGATTTATGAAG
The DNA here is from genome assembly GCA_036023295.1 of Invenusta paracnida. Lineage (NCBI taxonomy): Eukaryota > Metazoa > Platyhelminthes > Proseriata > Coelogynoporidae > Invenusta > Invenusta paracnida. Next base: position 45,524 of record JAYRBW010084693.1, read on the forward strand.
TCCCAGACGTGCTCTATTGGGTTGAGATCTGGGGACTTAGAAGGCCAGGGAAGGCTCCGGATGTTGGCTTCTTGAAGGAAGCGTAGAACATCAGCGGCTCTGTGAGCTGGGGCATTGTCATCCTGGTGGATTGGGTTGCGAGGCAATTCATTGTTCAAGAAAAATGCACGGAGCAGATCAATGTAAGTCCATCTGTTGACCACCTCATGCAGGACGACAATCTCACTGCGACCTCCTTTCCAGATGGCCCCCCAGACGTGTACTGAACCACCTCCGGCCTGAACAGC
>JAYRBW010084694.1:0-22673 GCA_036023295.1 Invenusta paracnida
GGAGAGGAGAGGAGAGGAGAGAGGGGAGAGGAGAGAAGAGAGGAGAGAGGGGTTTTCGAAATATACAGTGCAATACATCTAATTATTCGGCCACAGCAATTCACCAATACTAGAAAACACCCAGCTATAATGTAAGTTAAAACAGAGTAGTAAATTAAGAATACGGAGAATATTTTATAAAGCTGGAATGCACATTATACACAGGGAAGACAAGAAGTAAATTTTGCATGTACTGACACTTCTTTGTTGCACATCCTGACATGGTTAATATCATTTTTTTACTAAGCTATACCATATCATAAGTCAAACTCTTATATCAGGATTTCAAAATACCTTCCTAACAAGGTGTAGTCTCAAATTTTTTATCCTTATTCATATCTTTAACAACGGAAATAACAAGCAATCTAAGTGAAAGTTGAAGAATAAAAAAATGAGTCACCAAAATTCACAAAGTCCTTATATATTCATAATTACACTTAAATAAAATTGCTATCTAAACATAATATATTTTACTCCAAATATTATATGTTTACATTTTTCTGCTTAGAACGTCTAAAATAATATGATTCGAAATTATAATTAACCTAGGTAGAAAAAATATTGTCATTATATAAGTTTCTATATTGTATAAAATGTTAGTAATAATGTAACAGTATAAACACAGATACAAAAATTCAAAATTCTGAATACAAGATGGACACAGCAGTGTTTATATTATTGCAGGTGTACAAGAAGACAAACAATATAATATAATTTGTAAGATAATTCAAAATTGAAATTCACCTAATTATGATAATACAAGTGAAATATTTGTATTAAAATCAATTACATTTTTATAAAGTTAACATTATCATAAGTTTATTTTATTAAGTTCAAACTGAAATGAACTTCTAAAATTTTAACTTTAAAATATTGTTGAAAGTTTCCTTTCTTTGACAAATATACAATATTAGAAGTAAAAAAAACTGGCACGGTAAACAAATAATTATTGATTACTTAAGTTAAGGTAATATTGATCGCACCAATATTGAATATATATGTCATGAGTTCTAAATTATGCGAAGCCTAAAACTTCGGAAGAATTAGATTATGATCTGTTATCTAAAAAAATATGCCTGAACATGTTAAAGAATAAATAATTTACTTCAACTAATATAACTAAATACTGAATATGTAAAGAAAATAGCAGACCCACAGTCTGTTTCAGCAATTTAAAACCGTTTGACTTTTTGCACTTCTTAAAAAACACTTTAATAATAAATTCGATTCTTCATTTATTGCAACATAACCAGATTATTTCCAAGTTATTGTTATTTGTACATACATTAGTTATTCATTATTGTGAACACAAAATTTGTTGTTAGATAATTTTTATGTAAAATGCCTTTACAAAAAATATATTATTATGCAGTAAGAAGTAACATTTTATAATATTCCAGTTATAATGTATAATGTCATCTAATATTAATATTTTATTACAGAATATTAACGTGGCTAAATATTCAACTGCGATAAGTAATATATATATTCTTTAATTGCAAATTTTTGTATTTTTAAAGCACCGTATTTGACTCATGTGATATTAAAGGCAAGAAAGGAAGTGATATGTGAATTTCTTAGAAGTACAACAATTTTCGTCCATGATATTATTTATGTTATCAATGCGGCGTCAATTAAAACCCGCCAGTCCTGTGAGGCCACCTTGAAGCAATTGGTTGGCTTCTCTCAGGCATGTGACCAAAACGGAAATTTGACGCATTACAATGGTCCAATCATCACCAGTGTCGCTATCTATTGCATAGGTGAGAGCGTCTTGTAGGCCAATGAAAACCGATGTGCCATATGCGTTGGAGGCAGAAGGGGCAATGAGAATGTTCTTGTAAAAGGGGCGTTTGGGAAGGCCATCTGTGGTTATGAATGACCGGGGTAGGCGAAGGAGTATGTCGTTGACCATGCGTAGTTGAAGAGGCCTGGAGAGTAGAGAGAAGACCAGACAGAAAGAAAGAAAACCTTCTACACACAAAAAATCAATTAAATAACCCTGAATATGTTTTTGGAGTAATTTTTTACCAGGGCAAGAAGGGCATTAGCATTTTTAAGATTAATGAAAGTGGGGGTACAAAAATTTTACTTTTATACATTAAATGATAATCATAATTTTATTCACCGAATTAACAGTAAATACACATTTTTGACTGCTTTTATTCATTATACTTACTTACTGTCTTTTCTAGACTCCCCAATTAGTCAGAAACTATTTATATGTTTATACTGTAGTATGTATATATAAACCTACAAAAGAACAGTCAGTAAAAAACAAATTTAACATGTATTTTTTATTTCTAAAATATTTACGAAGGAATTTTTGGTAAATAACTTATCAATTATAACTGAAACAATTTTTTAAATTATTATCGTACTTAACAAGTATTATTGTACAACTTTGGTAGATAGGAAGAGTTTTCAGCATAATAACCACCATTTTTAGACAAAATTATATTCAATTAATAGCTAAAATATATATAATATTTGTGAAAAGAAAATTTCTATAGATGTATTTAGATCATAAGATAGAGATCTATTTAACTAACTAGCCAGTTCATAAACTGAATGAAATGTAAATATTTCCAAAGAATGTCTCCGACGAATTGATACATGTAAAATGATGTGATCAAAAATTCTGATTGTATGAAAATTAGCATTAGAATTGACAGAAAAAAATCAAATTTGGACAACTAGAAAAAAAACTCTTTAATACGAACTATCTCTCTATACATATTCCCAAATATATTAGACAACACGTCAAGAAGGACTTTATTCAGAAAGCGGATGGATGAAGAGGGCTGTAAACATCAGTATTTCATGCAACTTGTTTTCGTTTGCCTATAGACGAGAGAAAAGTAGAGCGGGAGAAATCTATATCCGCTTCTGAAGGAAGATCTATCGCTGTTGGCAATTTCCGTTCCCCCCTCAATGATTTGTGAAACCTGCCTGAACTCTTTAATATAAATTCACACAGATTGTGACAACTAGTTCATTTCTTATTGAAGCTTTTGCAGTCAGTCTGACTATGTATCCATGACTAAAATCTCAAAAGATTAGTTACTAGTTTAAAAAAGAATCAAATAATTGAGATTCCTCGAACGCTTCCTCCTTTAGCAGAAGTGTCACCGAGTTCGACTGTACATATCCGATTATTTCAATAAATATACTTTAAAAATATGCCTCGATTTTATTTTTTTATTTTAGGAAAGAAATTGTTTTTTTATGGTTTTTAAAAAATAAATTAAAAACAAAAATAATTTAAAATATATTTATAAGATTGAAGTACTAGTATTTAGTTTTGTATGAGCATAACATATAAGTGCAGACAGAATTAGACAATATTAAAGTCCATTAAACTGTTCTATTAAATGCTTCAAAACTTCATTTTAATAAAAATGTATTTTTTTTTTAATTTAAAATATTAGAAATATTTACTTATTACACAATAAATGACATTGGTCTTTGTAATTCATAGTAATTAATGTTAAAGTTTTTAGCAATAGCCTTATAAAATCTTATAGTATCTTTGGTTATAGCCTTAATCCAGAGGATTAGTTTATACATCAATGTAGTTTTCGGTATAAAATAAATTCTTAGAATCACAAAAATGAGCAGATCAAAACCTGCGATTACAAAAAACTAATTATAATTGAAACACACAATGTTTACTCACTTTGTGGATGCATTCAGAGAAGAGGTAAAATTTTGAAAATATTCTGCTGATACCGCAAAATCGTCAATGACCCTCTCGACATATTCTTAAAGATTGGGTTTTGGTGCAGTAATGAAAGAAAAAGAAAATTATCAGATTTTATTTATAGATAATTGTATGGAAAGTTTTTATATACAACTTACTTTTTATATATTAATATTTATTAGGTAATTTAATGCACATTAAGAAATACAATATGTTGAAATACTAATCCTTAATTAATACGCTTTACAAAATTAATTTAAAAAGAATCCTTAATATTCAGCTTATAATGATTAATTTTATTGTGGAAAATATTTTAAAAGCAAAACTATTTTTTGTAGAACTAATATTTATTATTTACATTTTATAGATATTATATATTTACGATTTTGAATTAAACATAGATAATTAATATAATTTAGTTAAATCATAACAAATATAGATGTAGTAATAATGACAGTAATTAGTAAAAATAATTATGAAACATATTTTATTGGTCTGTAGTTTCACTTAATGAATTGATTTACACAATCCAAAAGGTTAAAAGATCTAGCAAAATAAATATTTTACTGAGCTGTACTTTGCTTCGCGAATAAGTTTTACACATTAAAAAAGTTTAAAACATGCTTTTGATTATCTAATTTTGTTTGATAAAAATAATTGAAGCCTTTAACCTTAAAATATTGCTTGCAGAAATAAAATTTAGTATTTCAAATAAATTGACAAAATGGTGCTCAAAATAAGACTTCTCACTTAATGTGATCTGTCCAGTTTTAAACGGTTTCAAGTCGGCAACCCGACGCTTCAACGCCAATAGGTTAACCTGAAGAAGATTTCCCAATCGGGTTAGAGAAAATGGAATCACACGACTGTCCGTTAAGCGCAGAACGAGGTCAACCAGAAAGCGACCAATGAGAGCGTGATGATGCATCCCCGGGTCGATAAAGCGTTGCATAATCGCGTAGTTGTCGTAAATTGTATGGTATGTGGGCATTGAGGGCAACCATTGTTTCTGTTTGTAGAGAAAGTAGTAGAATACGACTAGAATATTATCCTACTTATATTTAGGATGATGTCAAATAAAAATATCTCTTAGTATACAATCTAAGCGCATTTATTATATTTTATTATTATTAATCAAGGATATGCAAACTAATTTAAATATTTATAGATAATAACTTAAAATTTGGTCATATATAGGGTTCGACAAAAAAAGGAGTTTAGAAATCTATAAAAAATGAATTTTTATGAATCGACGAAATCAAAGCACTGATTGAGGCATAGATATAATACTAGTATACCTAATATATGAATGCATTTCTGTAAATAATAGTTGTTTCAAATATTATCAGTTTTGAGTAAATGTCCTATTAAAAGAAGTGAATTAATATATTTTATTTACAATGGTAAAAATCATTATAGTGCTGCTGAGATTTATGAAAATATTGAGAATGTATGGGGCGCAGATTGAGATGTTATAAAATATAAACATTCGCCGAACACAACAAGTGATGAAAAAATTTCGAGAAGGTGATCGGGATATATCCAGCCGCTTGCCTGGATCAGGCCAACCATTTTCAAGTTTGACAGCAGAGAATATCGAGAGGATGGGAATAATCGAGGAAGACAGCTCTGGTAAGCTGTGCTTACATTGGGAATTACATTACTTACCTTTTAGACCCGGGTATGCAAAATGTTTTTTTGTAGCGTTCAATGAATTCTGAGTAACAGTCTTCAAACACAGTGCCGGTATGGGCGTTGAGTTCCATTATACGTTCTGACTAAAAAAACAAACGTAATCGTGTTGACATTTAAAGATCAATTCTGGATGTTTTACAACGACGTGTGGCCAAACGATTAGTCGTAACAGATGAGAAATGAGTATTTCTTAGGGATGTTCGTCCTAAATCCCCAGCAGCATTTCTGGGTTGATAACGCTAGTGATCGTCCACAGATAGCGAAAAGAACTATGTATATCTGGCAAGAAGTACTTATTAATATAATGGCTTGCAATTTTTATGGAGAATTATATTTTGAAATAATCATTGATGCTTCTTCTATTGATGCAGTACAATATATAGAGTTTCTTGAGAACCTGATTAGATATTTTGGTCAACTTCATGAACCCGTGCCAGCACAAAATCTCCTCTTAATGTATGACAATGTCAGACCACACGTGGCTTGTTTGGGTCAACCAGTGGATTCAAAGGAATTTCGTTCAACTTGTACGACAACCCGCATATTCACCAGACACAAACTTACTTGATAGATATGTATTTAGAAACTTAAAATGTACCGCAGAGGTGTTGATTTTTCCGATCACAATGAAGTCAGACAATCTGAGGAAGAATTCACAGATATACATTCACTAAACGAAAATTCTTGCAGGAAAAGCGAAGACTCGAAGCCGACTTACAAAGCATCATTCAGAAGGAAGGGAACTATCTTTAACCAGTACAATTTTGATATCATGTTCTATTTCTATACTTATTATTTATGTAAAATATTTATAAATTTATAAATTTGTTGTTTTTTGATATTATATACTTTTTTAAATATCCAAACACTGTTTTTATAGCTAATACTATTTTATCTATTTACATATTAATAGACATCTATAATGTGGATATTTTAAAGATTTATATTCTTGCTTTTCAATTTATTTACTTTGAAGCATGTTTTATACTTCACATTCGAATATATCACAAAAAAACGACATTTTATGATTGATCACAAATCCGCGAGATAAATTTCTCGTTCTTTATATTATAGTTCATTTTATGCGTTTTAGATATCTACATCTCTAGATATCACAGGCTTATTGCTGGAGCTGCAGCCCTCCACCAAAAGATGTAAATTTTTGAATTGATAACTTGTGTCGGAAATTTTGTGCACAAACACACACCCCTCCCCCAAAAAAATACGATGATCAATATATATAATATGCTATATATACATAAAGCAAACGTTATAATAAGTCGTCCATAAAATTCGTAATATACAAGAAACCGTAAACAAAAAATTTAATATTTAAGAAGTAGCACTTTTAAAATGTATAAGACCATAAATAAGTCGTCCATAAAATTCGTATTTTTAAAATGATTGTTAGGATAATTTAGTCGTACATATATATTATTTCCAACAAAGAAAAATGAAAGGCGAAAAATAAACGAAAAGCTTATTTATTTATAGCTTCTAATTAAAATGTTTTCTTTAAACAGAGTTCAGTATATTACAAAATAATATTTTGTTAACACATCAATTCTTATACGTGACTGTGAATAGAATTTAATAATATAGAATCAGTATTTATAGGGCAATATATAAAAAAATGAGGTAAATTATTCGCACGACTATTTCATCAAAACAACTTTCTTATATGTACGACTAGTTCATTTAGACAACAACATCATGGACGACTATTTCAATTTACGACTCAATTATGTACGACTTTTTATTTACGATTTTCCAAAAATACGACTTTTCATATGTAACCGTTATCGATATATTAATGATTATTAGGTTTTAATAAATGGTTGTCGATGATAAATGAAAATTTTAAATCAAAGTATGTAAAGTTGGAAAATATATATTATTAACAACATATATTTCATATAAAGCAGTCAATTAGAAAACTTGCGATAAACATCATATTCTGCTCAATAAATTAGGTGGCTAATTTTCAGGAATATATAAAAATTATATAAATACATATGTAGACACATTTTAAAAATAATCTTAACACATCTATTAAGTTATACATTGTTAAGTTTCTATCTAAATATAGGATAATAATTAATGTTAATTAGACATGCAATTAAAATTGTTACATAAAATTCTATTTGCGTTTTCTAAATTTGAAAAACTATTCGATTATGTCATCTATTTTAATTTACTATCTTTATTCGTTAACACTTATAATCTTTGAAATTTATTATAAAACAATATTTTGATGTATAAATAAGCAGTCGTGTGACATGTAAATATTCATATACAAAAATCTAAACATGAAATATATATATATTGGGAAAAATAAACAGAGTTAATAAAAAAATAAAACACTTAAAACGTGATGATCCTCTTACGAGCAAATCGTAGTTTCAATTATTGTATTGGAACTTATTCGTGTTGTCAGTTTGAGCGTGTGATATTATACCAGAAATGGTCGTGCACGTTTAAAAAAACAGTTGTTTTTTAAGTGTTTCTTTGTGTGGATTATGAGTTATCAATTCAATATATGTAGGTGCCTGGGAAAGGAAGGAATTTCTTTTTCAAATATTTAAGAATACGTCGCAAATTAACGATGATTAATGTATTCTATACATCAAATTTATATATATGTGTTTATTTTTATTCCTGAAAATTGGACTACAAACGATCATTCTTAAACATATCACCGGTACACAATACCTAGCATGAAATTTGGTAGAAAAATATTTTATGTACATTTTCATGATTTTAATATGAACAAAATAAATGACTAGCGGAAGAGATATTGTCATTTACATCCACATGTCATTGCTTTAAAAAAAGAATGATTGAAAGTGCTAACCATAATTTGTATATCTTTATGTATTCATACTCATTTGCTAACTAAAACAGGACCTTTCTACTTTGACGAACGATGAACTTAGGCATTCAATAAATACAAAAAATATCTAAATCATTAACATTTTAACATCATTAAATCATTTTTTGTGAGATGAATTGCTAAATTTTTTAATTTAAAAAATATATTAGTCAACCTGTTTTTGTAAAATATACAACATAGTTTTCTGTTTAAAATTATGGACTAAAAATGTATACCAATATAGATATAGCATTACATAAATTTCACATTTATAAGAATAAAATATATTTATTTGCTATAACAGTGTTACCGCAGCCCATTATACGAAATAAAAAATGGCAGGACAATTCGAAAATCGCAGGGTTGAAATTTGTTAAATTCTATTTTAATTTACATACTTTTATACTAAACAAACAGTGAATAAATTAAAACTTAGTGACTATATTATAAAAAAGAAAACACAAGTAAATCCAAATTGACATTATTTTTTTAATAAACAGTAGCAAATATTCATTATACGAACAGACATGTTAATAAATAAGCCATTATTGGGAAAGTTTTGGAATTTTTTGCAAGTTTTCCAGACTAAGGGAAGGTCTCTTGCTGGAGCTGACCATCGGTGAATCGATACAGTTTCTTTCTCAACGGCCTTACATAGCTACTTGAGAGGCTTTTTCTATTATTCTGGAAAGTAATAACAATAACCATATTAAAATATTCCTGCAAAAGATATTCAATGTATGTAAATAAGACAAACGAACCTATATTTTTGTTTGTGGAGCTCATTGGCTCGCTTCCTTTGTTTCTCTTTCATTTTTGTGACTTTAACCAATTTTTGGAGCGCTTTCTATATATTTCCGCTTCAGTCATCAATCGAAGTCTGGCTGCCTCTTCAATTTATTGCTCACTCAATAAAAAAATAAATTTAATATAATCACGCATACTTCAAATGGTAATACTTAATGTAATTTTAGGTATAAATTTAATTTTAATTAAAAATGTAAATTGTACCTCCTTAAATGACTCTTTCGCCTTTTGAAGCGCCGATTTCTAAACCTCAGTTTCCAAATGATAAAATTGTTCCAACCTCTTCATCTTAGCCCTCTGTGCTTCATCTGCCTTCTTCCGAGCTTCCATGTTAGCCATGTATTTTGAATATATGCATCATTCTATTCTTATCATCATATTATTATCCATTACGGTTATGCAATACAAATGATAGTTGTTAACTGGGTAACTGTAACTAGAATAAGTTTGAAAGTTTAACTATTATAATTTTTAGTTTACTTCTTCTACTTCTTGATAATGTACTACAAATGAGAGCTTTTATTTTCTATTATCGACCCAACCAAGTAGGTATTTGCTATTCTTAAGAGAATGAATAACGCAACGTTTGCGGTTTAAACCCGACTTAAAATTTTGATTAAAGGAGAGCTCATTTAGATGGAAGCAGGATCATTAAAGTGGAGAACAATATTCAAACGAGTATCGAAAGAAACAATTTTAATAGCATTATTTCCGTTTTTGACAGGATTTTATTAAAGCGCAACCAGACTAGTTGTTTATAGTGTAACCCTCAAAATAAAGTATTTACAAACTAATCCAATTCGATGAAAAGCATTTCTTGGCTATTAAAAAAAAGCGACCAGTGAAGCAAATTTTGTTTTTAGATTTCGGACAGAATTAATTATTATACTAAATATGCAGTGTTATTCAGTTTACAGTAAATACCGCTGGTTTATTTATTATTAGTAAGGCCAACAAAAACTAAGAAAGGGTAGACATATCTTAAAAATTTAAAATACCCTTATATTGAAAATAAAGAGCTGACAATCTAACAAAACGCAAATAAGGTGTTGACAGTATTCAGTTAAACCAATTTAAAAATAAATGTTCAGTTTTTATTTGGTTTTACAAGATTTTAACAATTGTATCTCTTATATTTTGAAGCACTTTTTTTAACGAATATTTGTTACGATATTTTGGTGTGCATATATATACGCAAACATATTAATAATTTTCGTAAACTATTTTCAGGAATAAATAAATTATTAGTTATACATATACCAGACATACAATCTTATGAAGTTGAAAATATGAATGATTAGTTGTTATAATAAGTCGTTGAAAGTGACTTAGTTTTTATGTACTGTGGGAAAGAAATTATTAATACTTAAATATTATTAACCCGTCTTTATATTGATATTTATACAGTGTTTGGTTTTAAATTCGGTTTAGTTTTCTACTTTTCTGTTACCAATTTTTTTTCTTTTAAAATAACTGCAAATATGCATGATGAATTTTTAGGTTATCAAATTAACTTTTCTAGAATTTCTATAAATTTTCTATGCCGTATCATGTTCCCTGCTAGTTTTTTCTGCCTTTATGCTAAAATTCACACGCAAGAGTGAGAATGTTATATTACTTATATTACAATAAATTATTATATTTTAATTTAACATCAATAAAAACTAATATACCTTTCCTCCTAAATTCAATCATTATCAGGGAATTTAACGGAATTATTAAGCGAATTAGAGAATTTAACCTTTTTACAAAATTGATTATTGAAATTTTTGTATTCTTATTTTATGTCTGTAAATATACATTAAAATACATATAATTTCCTTTATTTTGCAGTTGTTGTTTCTTTATTAAAAAGTGAAACAGAAAATATTAAAAATATTAATATTCCTATTTGTACATATAGGTATACTCTTACGATAACTTATTGTAATATTGTTCATAATTTGACATCATCAATCATTTTGTTTAATATTTAAATTTTGAAAAGCTCAGCATGTCTATTCACAAATAGTTTTAATGGCTTTCAGATAAAATTATAAAAAATTCAAATAATATATTTTGTTTTGAATACCCTACTTCAGGAAATTATGAAGATTCTTATATAAATTATAAATATATTTTCTGGAAATTCGACTTTTTTAAGACATTACACTTTGTCTTTTTACTACGATATTCAAAATAAGAATCTATTCTCCATTCATGGTTTAAATAAAGAAAAAGTTATCATTCGGGAAAAAAGAAAAGAAAATTATTAATAGGGGGTTAAAAGAAATAAAGATAATTTGAATACCTTATGAGTACCATTTTTAATATCGTATTAGACAGTTATAAAACATAAAATCAATTAAAATCAATGGAACATATTTCACATTTTAAAATAAAATAACAAGTTAAAATAAATTTGAACAAACAATTCATTATAGAACAAAAGTTTACACTTACTGATCATTCAAAAATTAAATCGATAATAATTATTTGAATATTATAAAACAATTTTAAATATGTAATGAATTAATTGATGACAGTATAAGTACCATTGAAATAGATAAACAATATCAATTAGTTATTCAATCTCTATGGTAAGTAACATAGATATTTGTTTTACTTTATATACACAGATTGGCTATCTATAAAAAATGACGTAACAATTTGAAGAAATAAATTTATGGGCAAAAATAAAGATCCTTTCTAGAGGTTTAATTACCACGATAAGAAGTTTGGTAAAAAGGCTATACTTATATACTTTGAAAAACATTTTTTCTATAAAAATATGAAAAGTAGTTCGCATATACTTAACTTTTGAAATAATATATGCTGAATAAATAGTCAAAATGCACAACATTTTTAATGGTTTTAGATTATTCTACATATGTATATATTGATTAATTTAAATTGCTTAAATATCATTTCGTCTACTAACCATAAATAATATTCAACTTTTAAGTATAGGCTGTTATAAGCCCACAGATTACTTACTTTTTACTCTATTATAAGCCTCTTGTAAATCTTTTGAAATACAACTTTTTTTACAATCGACAAATTTGCAATCGTTTTATATAAAATTAGAAATAATATCTTAAAAATTTGTTGTCACTATGTTTTACCTCATATACATAGATAGAGTATTATTATCACTATACTCTATGCTATGACCTTTATTTTTATTATTAAATAATTACGACATATACTAGATAATAACATATAAAATATCCATATTTGTTTAAAGTTATCTGCATTAGCGACGCATCTATAATTATAGTAATTACTTAATTAATTTTTTTTTTATTATTATTTTCTCGCCAGTTATTCTTTTAAGTGGAGCTGATATCTATATGTAATAGTTACTAAATAAGGATAAATGGACAATTTTCATGCATATTTCACATATATGTTAAATATGGCGTTAAAATACATATGGAAATGTATTCAACAGCTGTCAATAATTTACATAGAGATATAAATAGTGTAGAGAAGATTATTAAAATATTTTTAAAACAAGGAAGTTTCACTGATAGCAATGATTCTAGCCATAATATACAATCCTTTTTCTTATTTAATTAATGATATTTGTACACAAAAAATGGATTTAAATAAGCCATTATAAGATAACTGTATTATTTGTAAGCCAGTGATATCTATATTTTATATAAATAAAAGAACCGTACATATTTTCAAATTTGAATTAACTGATTTTAGACGTCTTTATAATAGGACTCATTGGAGTTTATATCTACGGATATATCAGCATCTTGTTGATGGATAAACTCTAATCCTTTAGTCAAAATGTTCCCAGTTTTTCGCGTTGTGTCGCCTCTATACTCTACTTATATCTCTATACTAAAGTTAACACTAACTTCAAGAAAAGTTTAGTCTGAGGCATTGATACATCCGTTTTTAAACTGTTATAACGAAAGAAATATATCAACTGCCGTGATTTAAAATTCAAACAAAGATTATGGATCAATGCCTCGGTATTTAATTCACCCAAATAAATAATTTCTATATAACAAAAATTATAAAATTATACTTTCAATGAGCATTTTGAAAAGTGCTAGGAAATAAAAATTATAAATTAGATCAAATTTACGAAATAATTTTTTGCTGGTTTAGATAAAAGGCAGCATAGAATATATTAATTACAAATCCACCGTAAAATCCAGAAGGCTACAGAGTAAGGTTGCAGCCGTTTCTAGTTCGTATATCTTTTTAATGCACTAAGTGTTTTAAAATATGGTCTTTTAATCCATAGTAATTAAAATATAATATAACTTGCTTTATTTATTATATTTTAGTTTAAAGAATTACAATTTTTAACTATATAATTTCTATTGATTAAAAAATGTTTAAGGTTAAATATTTAAAAAAAATTAACATTTAAGCATTTAAAAAATATAATTTAAAATTGACAAAAATAGTATCTATTAGTTAAACAATTTACGCATTTCATTCAACAACTATATAAAAGACGAATAAAAATAAATAAAGAATGAATTAGTGTTAGTGGGTTTAGAATTGGAAATATAATTATTATATACAGTCGTACTCTCTCTAACTTTGCATGGCTAATTGAGAATATAAGTTTTTAATTTGTTTGATTCCAGCTAATGTGTATGTTGTATTAATTATTTATGTATATTTGATGATATTTTTGAGTAGTTTTCTTAATTTTGATCTTGCTAATATTTTTTTTATTTCACATTAACACACAGCACCCCAACATAAAATTTATTAACGAACTTTTTTAAAGTTTTCTTCTATTTTCTTCTACTATAAAAAGCACAATTTATTTTGTTTTTCTTAAATCCACTATACAAATTAATTCTTCAATTTTAATTCTTTTTGGCTATTTTCTTATAAAACTTATTTTATAACTTTTTTATAAATTATAAAATTTATAAATTATGTTTCGTATTTGTTTTATATAATTGGTATTCTTTAAGCAGCCGTTTCCTCAAATAAAATAGCATTTTGTATGAATGAAATGACATGTTTGTATGAATGAAATGACATGTTTGTATGAATGAAATGACATGTTTGCATGAATGAAATGACATGTTTGTATGAATGAAATGACATGTTTGTATGAATGAAATGACATGTTCTAGTAGTAGTATAGAATGCTTATCCTACATAATTATCCTACGTAGTTCTATTTTTCGCGTATTGTTAAATCATTTATTCCCAGTAATTCTATACCCAGTTTATAATAATAATTGTTGTCTTAATTATACAAATTTTAGTAATTCTTGTTAAGTTTATGCAAACCTTTAACCATTTATGTAAGCGATTTAGTTCAAATGCTAAACTTGTTTTTCTAACTGTAAGATTATAAGTTGATATTTTTCTCTTAGAGATAGAATTTCTGTAGCTCTTCGTTCTAATATGATTTACAAATTTAAGTGTTCTGAGAAGGGTGCTATATAAGCAAACTTAAAAGACACCTAACAGAATCGCATTAAAGAACACAGATTTCACAATAAATCTGCTATTTGTCTCATGGGATAATATGAAATTGTGTACTATTGATGACTTTTCCATTTTATGTACAAACGTACAATAGATTTATCTGTTAAGGAATCCCTTCACATAATATTTTCTAACCCTAGTCTTCATTATTTATTTAATCCAGGCTTCTGATAAGTTCTAAAATGGTATAAATAATTTTTGATCTTTTCTCACTAGTTTATTTTAAGACAATTTCAGAATTATGCCGTGTGTAAATACACAAATGTCAGATGTCATAAATTCTGTTTGCTTGATAATGCTCTTTGTTGCAGTAAAATATACCGCTGTTAATAATTGATGTTTTTACTTACATTATTAATCAATCAAAATACACTGGTCAGTAAATTGAGTAATTAATTTAAAAGCTTATTGTTATATTATTATTAGCTTAAGCCCTTTCAGCCGCCGCAGTTATTTGTATATAGCGTTTGCTTGTTCTATTTATTATTCCCATTTTGTTCATTGATTTTTAATTTATGTTTCAAGCAAATTTTTATTCCGTATTTTTATTAGTATAAATATGTACATATATTAGCAGTGCATTTAATTATTTTGTCTTATTACATCAATCTCCATTTACTATTTTATTTTCTTAAAGTATACTATTTATTTATATAATTTGTAGCTTTTTAACGTTCGACTCATTTGTTTCGATTTTTTAAGATTTTTAAAATTTATTTCAAACTTTCAAATCTTTTTGCTGTATGATACTAAAGTTATTTTGACAAATCAATTATTTTTAATCAAGTCTAATCAGGACTTTTAAATACTTACTAAAATTATACACCTGGGCGTTATGGCGTTAAATTTACCAAATTCGCCTCTTTTGTTTTGTTACAAAAATTGTTCCTGGTGATACTTTTGAACTCTAATATCACAGCAAACACCTGCAAACAGAATTCACCATGTTGACGCAATATAATCTGCAGATAATAATCCACAGATTCACAACAGTGTTGCACATGACATCAACCGGCTCGGTTAATCTAACAGCTGAATGTGAATTTATTATGAACTTAGACGGAGCTTAACTATAAGGCGCTTCTTAGCGAATATGTTGTATAAATCAGACCATTGATATCTGTTTTAGGCCATGTTGGAGACCTGGCTATAGCTCAACCCATGCTATTTCGGTGAACCTTTCGAATCTTTCGGTATTTAGGAATCTTATCTTGCACAAGTAGCTATATTATGTTTAACTGAAAACAGAAGAGAAAATAGTGAAAAATAGTCATGATATTCACGAGTGCATTATTATTAGAATGAGGCCAATTCAGTCTATAGTGAATATTGTAAAATATTCATTAAAATATGTATATTTATATATTTTAACACAAATAACATAAATATTCAAATTGTAGAAATAATTAGTAATGTGTATCAAAATGTAATCCCAAATTTATTGAAATTTTAATGAGACTGCATTGAGCCTCTAGTATTTTTAATAACGCTCTAAAGTAAAAGCTAACATGAATCATTATCACTTTTTTTTCAATTAATGACGCATATCAATTTAACCTAAAAGGGTAACTAAAAACATCTTTAAATAGACTAAATGAAACTTACATTTTTAATAATAAGAAAACAATGATCAAACTATTGTTAGATATTAAGTACATGAAATTTTTTTTTCTAAACGGCCACAAACACTTCTTTAAGATTTCTGAAAATCACTAACATAATTTTGATTTGTGGAACTTATTGACATTGATAAAGAGACTAAAAATAATAACTAAATTTGGACATCACGGCAATTAAATGATAGTAAATTGAAGTCACATTACAGCATGTACCAAAATGCTATAGATAATTATACAGAGGACTGAAGCCATAATTAGACAATAATTTATGGGAGAAATATAAAAACCAATACAGTGAAAGTAGACTATAGAATAAATTCATAAATGTATACTTCAGTTGATTAAGAATTCAACACAGTTTCTGAGG
This sequence comes from Invenusta paracnida, assembly GCA_036023295.1. Lineage (NCBI taxonomy): Eukaryota > Metazoa > Platyhelminthes > Proseriata > Coelogynoporidae > Invenusta > Invenusta paracnida. Next base: position 16,569 of record JAYRBW010084694.1, read on the forward strand.
CACTAAAGGTCACTCAGAAAATAAAGCTGGGGTTACAGGGTGTAATTCAACTAGTAGAACTAGAGTAGAACTTACGTAGCGGTACTCGGGGTAGATTGAGGGAACTCCAAGCTTGTAATTGAAAGGGATGTGGTCACTTCCGCCCCCAAGGGAAGAAACTCTGTGAAGAGAGATAAGATAAAAGAGGATAGAAGAAGAGAGTAAGGTCGTTTTCATTTAGAATAGGTTCTAAAAATTTCAAATCGAGCCACTTCTGTACAACCTGTATACATTGACAATACACATGCATCCAAGAGGCACCTAAATTTGGCGTGTCATTCAAATTTGATAGAGAAACTAATGCAATCTTTGAGTAATCCTAATCTTAAAAATATATAAAACTCGATATGGAACATGAAGAAAGCTTCCCATTAAAAATTTGCCACCAAATTATCTCAATAGCTTTAAATGTTCTACGTATTATATTAAACTTTTAAGGTCATTTGTTGCTTAGCTACGAAATGGCGCCCGATTTTAAATTTAGAAAAGGGTCAAAAACCTAGTGCACTCTTCGTGCAACTTTTAAAATACGCCTATTTTGGCTATCCAGATAGCCCATATATATAGCCCTATATATGATCCTAAAATGTCATGGTTATCCGTTGCTAGTTAGTTATCGAGATACAGCCCTTTAAAAGAATTCTTTTTTAATTGTTGAACTAGGCAGTTAATGTTGAAGCTCCTATATAAAAAACTAAATCCACACGGCCTTTACTACGAAAGACTACCAAATAAAACCTAATATATAAGTGAATGTCAAGGATACATTGCTATTTTCATGTTTTGTATTCATTTCCTTTTTTTCAAGTTCTTTTCAAATTCGAATGACAATTTACATGCAGAGCAAATCTGACTACTAATTTTTATAAATCAAATAAAGGCCAAGAAGATAATAAAAGAATAAAATAAAATATATGTCAACTAGTTTCATCCTAATGATATGGACATCATCAGGAAATGTAATAATTAGTGCACTAATACAATAAATAATGCTTTATCCAATCTAGTAATCTACAACATCTCAGTAACCCCAAATAACTTATATTAAGAGGAGCCGGCCTCGAGTAACTTTCATTAGCGCTTTTTATATATAAATATCTGTAATATACAAATAATAAAAATTCGCGCCAAATTTAAATTGTTCCGTCACATAGAGGAGAGGAAAAGAGAAGGCCCCAATCCTCAACACGCGGGGACTGGATAGCCAAAAGAACACAACATTAAAAAAGACAATTAAAAAGGCATAGACATGAATAGATGTCAATTAATAAATAATGCTTCGAGTTTGTCTTTGTCGTAGTGTAATATTGAACAAGTCTTTTTTTAAGCGTCATTTTTATTTTATACAAATCTTAAGAAAAATATATAATATCTTAACTGCGTTTACTGAGTACGCCTTACTCGTATATGTCCAATAAGACACTTATTACATCCAATAAGATACTTATTCCGTCTACAAAATAGTCGGATAATGAAATGTCAAATACATTTGGAATACGTTTCTAGAATTAAAGAATTTATTCTATAGATAAGACGTTCAGTAGGAACCTTACCTAAAAAACGTGCATAAAGTACACAGATTTTTTACTATCAGTGATTTTGTATTCAATATATTTTATATTTTCAGTAAAAAATGGTGTATTGAATGAAGACATATATATACAAAATTAGACTAAATACATAAATGGGTATTTAGTAAGTATACTTACACTTACAAATACACTGAATAGTGATTAATGAAATTTCATTATTAATAAAATGGAAATCTTTATAAATTTTATTTGAATGTATTTTTGAATCAACTATTAATGGTTAACTAATTATAACGTAACCAGTAATTTACTTGAAAATCTATATTTTTTATATGTAATCAATAACAATTTTATGAAGTCACTACGTTTTATTTAAATAAAATAGTTTAAATGCTTTTGTGTAGGGGCTTAAAAGTATTAAACTATAAACAGAATCGATAAGATTTGAAACTCAATATGACTCAATCTTTGTAACTCAATATTTTTAGGACAACTGAAGTTTCTTTTAGTTTAATTGAAACAAACTTGTTATCCATATAGTATAATTGTATAATATTATTTATACATTATGTCAAATTTCCCTCAAATTTTTATGAATAATAATAATTTCAAACATTTTTGCTCTTCTCTATCCGGGTTGGGGGGAGGTTATTAGGCACCCGCGTACTTTTAAAACTTGTTATAGTAGATTAGAGATAAGAATCTTTGCATGAAGTTAAAAAAGCATGTTTTACAAAAAAATGCTGAATAAAAGAAATGAAAATATATTTTTATAAATTTTTCATCATAATCTACATAAGACTTATTTTTATTGGACTTCGCGATTTATTATACGAAACTAATAAATACTCAATACTCAAAATTTCATCGATTTCTTGAAAGCATTGCATTTCTTTATTTAAAAGCGTGTGTTTTACACATTTTTGTCCAAGGGAAGCATTTTGGTATATGAACGCGTAACCACCTTCTTGTTTGCAAAATAGTGAATATATGTAGATCTAAAAGTGACAACACTTCATTTCAGAATAACTTAAGAAAGCTTAAATTACTCCATTTGTTCAATAAAAAATCACAGCAAAAATGCATCCCGAACCGAAATGGATATGGAACTAATGAAAATCTAGATTAGACTTTCCGGGTTTTTTTATAAGAATTACTACCAGTAAAAAGTTTTAACAAAATTAAATTGATATAATATATTCCTATTAAAAACATTTAGTACTTCACAAACATACTAAATAACTCAACTTTTTAAAAAACGTTATAACTACTATAATGTATGACTATTATATATACTAAATCTTTAAAAATATCACATTTTAAAGCAGAAAAAGAAAATATTTAGTTAGTTAGTTAGTACAAATTACACGAATCACGAAGAGAATATTGAATGCAGGTCAATTGTTGAGAAGATGATAAAAACACGTCTTTTTATACACGATACTCTAGGCTTATATTACAAAATGGCATTCTGCAAAATCTACTCAGCAAACAAATAAACAGACAATTAAAGTTCAAAGAGGATCTCTTCTTTCTCAAAATTAACTCCATTAGAAGTTACACCTGATATATCAAGTTGAACAGAAATAGTACTTTAGATTATTGACCTTTTCATTTTCTTCTCAAATTTTGTTACAAAAGAAAAGTATTTATCAAACGATATCACTTTTTTATATTTTCAACAAAATTGTATATATAAAATATAAAAGGACATTTTTGAATATTATTTTATCATTTGCTAAAAAACAAATCTGAGTAAATTATGTATACAATTAATTGAACATTTCCAAACTTTTTGCAATCCGTGTTATATAAAAGTGAAAGAAACAAAATAATGTAAATTTTGTATGAAAAAATTTAAAATAAAGTTTTAATATTTAAAAAGATAACCATTTTTACTTTAAAAAGTACATAACAGATTTACTTGATATATGGAAAACAATTCAAACTCTGAAATTTTGTATCGTTTAAAAACCAAAATATGTATTTCAGTTATGCTGTTTTAGATTACTTTGTATTTCTATAAAATTTGCTAATTATATTGTTATTAATCGAAGCATATAAAAGCACTTTATTGTCTACTTCAGAAAACAATTTTTTAAAAATAATAAAATCTGTATTTATATTTTTTATTAATATTAGTAACTGAAAAAACTCTCTCGATGAATTAGAATATTAGACACAAATAGTTTATAAAGTTTACTTTAAAATTTAGCAATGTACAAATTATTAGCACTTAAATGGTTTATATAATTATCTCTTCAAGTGTCGAATTTATAGCCTATTTTCAAAATTATTTTACATTTTACATAAATGTTTAGTTTAATATGTAATTTAATAACTAAATGTGAGATTTATTCTCGAAATATCAATGAAACTCAATCTGATAAACTCATTAATTATTCAATCCACATTAACTAATGCACAGAAGAACTGTAAATTTACATTAAAAATTAACGCTTATCTTCTAAATTAAAAAGTACTTTTATTGTTTCCACGATTTCTTTCAGTACCCCCGGAATCAGATAAATAACATTTTTTTCGAATATCTATGAGCTAGATGGCTTTTTTATATGAGCAATATTTCGTCAGTAAGTTACATTTTCCAAAATTCGTTTCTCTTCTTATAACAGCTCTTTTGAAGTCAGTCTTAACAAATTCACCCAACATATGCGTGTAAATACATTGCTGAAATCCACTCAACAAATGCGTATAAATAGCTGAAATTCACTCAACATATGCGTGTAACTACATAGATCAAATTCACTCAACATATGCATGTAATTACATAGCTCAAATCCACTGAGATTAAAAATTGTCTTCTTTAATAATCCATCGAACGTAACTGTTCACAAGAATTCAATTAAAGAAAGGGGATTGCTGACCACAATTTATTTACGGAATTTATTGAGTATTTTTATATTTAAAGCAGACATAGTATTTCAGGTAGACAAATTTTTATGCTTCGTTGTTTTAAAATAAAATCAATAATAAATCGATAACACATGTACCTATTTTAGGTCTATTAAACTATTAACAAGTTTTGAAATTAATCTTTTTGCAGAATCCAATGATTACGACAATTTTTTTTTAAGAATCAAATTATTTTGATTGTTTAAAATTTTAAATGATTTTATTGGTGATGTTAAGGTTAAAATATTAAAATATTAAAAATCAAAGTTTTGTTTGTTAGTATTTATTTATGATTACCCATTTTATTTCCACAATAGTGAGTAAATTAAAATTAAATAAGTGTACAATGCTTACTGTTCGTGAATTATTGAGTTTTCATAGTAAGATCCAATATTTTTACTGATAATGATGTATAGTGTGTTATATTTAAAAATTATTAAACTTACTTGTGTAACTATGAATATCAAAATTAGCTTCAGTAATAACCAAATATTTTAACTATAAATAATATCTATCAATATCTAATTAAAATTCACAGACAGTCTAGTCTAATAATCTGAAGAACATTTTATTTTTACAAATAAAAAATTGACTAATAAAATTTAATGAAAATAATTCTACAGTATTTTAGAGTAAATTGACGCATTTCAGTTAGAAAAATGCGGTAACGGCTTTGTTATTAGTGATATGGGCAGTAAAGAGTTTATTAGTTCAGATGAAAAATATTTAAACAGATTATTTAATAAAGATATAATTCCTGGTCTACTGACTTTGGTCCCATCTCAGGTTTCCCACGTACAGCCGGCATTTTTTTGGTCCAATCAGTGTAGAGTGTCTCTGACCCCGACCCAGTTCGGACCTGTCGGGCACTGGCCAGCGCCGGACCTGCCAGTAAGGAATCAGAGCGCGCGTTGAAGGACCAGTTCCCCTTGACGGGGCAATCGATGTTGAGATAGGCGATGAGGCGCGTGTCCAACTGTCGGGTCAACCGTTCAGTCAGCTCAGTTGAGCCAATCAAACTCTGCTCCTCGGCATCCCAACTAGCCAATAGTAAGCTACGTCTTGGCCGAAATTCTACAGTGCGAGGATGTCAGTGCCGATTCATATAATTATACTGGTTATTAAACTTATACTACTCATTTATAACCGAGAGTAAATATGAGTAAACAATAATAAAATATGTACAGAGTGAGGAATGCGTATACACTACATTTGTGTGGTTACACACTACCCTTGAAAATCTTGGATAGAGTAATGATTTACTAGAGTTCAAACTCTAATAATATTGATTGCTATACATATAAACCTTTATAAAAAATGTACAAAGGCTTTAAAATGTATTATCCATAAAACAACACCTACCTAATAAAATAGTTTGGGTATATATGTAATATATTATACTTGTTAAGGCACCTTATATACCTTATAATTACTATAAAATAGTCGTAAGTTTTGGAAATAATTTACAAGGAATAGTTTATAGTACATAATATATACATATATATATAAATTTTAATGAAACAAAATTATTTTCAGTCTATTAAACAATATGATGCATATGAAATCAATAAGAGTAACTCTTATTGATCAACTGTGGACATCTGTATATTATAATATTTTA
>JAYRBW010084705.1:0-22671 GCA_036023295.1 Invenusta paracnida
AATTGTTTATAATTCAATATAGGCCTACATTTTCGAGAATAAAAGCAAGTTTGCATATATCGTATGTTCGTCAATATCGTATATTTTTATGTGGCAAATAAAAATACGATATAGGCGAATCCTACTGTATGAACAAACTATATATAATAAGATTTTTTGTCAGTCTGGAAAATAGTCTTTTTGTTATTTCATACTATTGTTTGATGATAAGTTGACTACTATATTACTTGAAAAAATGGGGAAAAAATGTTATCTAAATACATGAAGTGGCGGAAATTCAAATAAATTTTATTATATCCTAAGATATAGAATAGGTACTCAGATTTTCTTAAATATATACTTGGATTTTGTTTTGAGTTTCACATGGCCACCCTGTAAAGAAACCCAACGATCAACAATAACTGCTGTTCTATCTAAATATGACAAATCTTTATACCCAAACGTTTTAAGATTATCACAGATTTTGTCGCCATAGTTATTTATAATGCAACTTTGAAAAATACTTATAGTTCTCTATATTTACTCCAAATGTATCTGTACTTCGCAATAGGGTAAACTCAACTTACCAGCTTGACACTGATGGCTAGTCACAAAGACATTGATGATTGCACTTTTCCATTTTTTCTGTATAATATATATAAAAGTAAATATTATACCTTACTTATAAAATTTAGTAACCCTTTTAAAAATGCCATGCTATATATTATGTTTCATTCCTTTAATTTAGTTTAGATTTTAAAATCTTTATATTTTTGTAATATAAACCAAATAGAATTATCAACTTATTAATAGAAACATACATGATTATTTTATAGAATTTATGTGTTTGTCTAAAAATGACTATACCAGTAAATAAAATTTCTAAATTAAATGTCTTATCAATTTAATTTATACTTTTTAATTGTTACTTTACACATTACAGAAAATATTATTTTTCTGTTCTGACCAAATATATTGTAATTAATAAAATTATTATTGTATTAATTACATGTAAACATTTATTAATTTACTGGGTCAGTTTTGTAACAATTGTAATTTTTAGTAAATATTACTGTAGTATTATATGGTTTTGAAAAATAATATAATTTTATATTGCATAGTGTTCTGTATACTTATATTTTTATATGAAATAGTGGACTAATTTAATTTTCAGTTATATATAAATTCTATAACATTATGATACATTTAGATTGATTATATTTAAATAAGATCAAAAATAAATATTTTATGCTCTGATACTATTTGTAGCCATTACTTTTAAATAAATGACTACAAATGATTACATGACTTCTATAAATGATATATATTAATGTATATTAAATGACTACATACATGTTTTATAATATATAGCCATACATATATGCATGAATGGTAATGTATACATGTATATTATTGTATTTTGCCACAATATTTTTGAAGTTTGACAGACTTTGGCAACATATCAATATCTCTTTATCAGAGATAGCTCTATATTTTCAATAAACATAGGATGTATGTTTGAATAAAATTGAATGTTTTATATTATAAGTCATTCTATCAAACCCGTAGTTTTATGAACATTTGTGAATTGAAAGATAGTGGAAATTGAATCGCGCAAGTGTAATCTAGCCCAACTATCCAAAATATTTATAAAATAACAAAGTATAGATTAACACAGTATATAGATTAAACAAGGCAAAAAGTTTTATGTAGGCATATCTATATATTTTTACTCGAGACGTACGTCATATGTCTTCTTCATTAAATTATTAAATATCTATTAGAACAATTTAACAATCAGTTTGTGAAAATTAAATATTTTTGTAAGCTTGCAAGTGATCTACAATAGGGAAGTCTACTTTACATTGAGTAACTAATACTGTTCAGTATTAATAAATACAAACGAACACTACATTCAATAAAAAAACAAGATAGACCTTAAAATAGGCGACTAGCTGCTGCGAAAGTATATATAAAATATATATAAGAAATATATCCATTTAATTGTCAAATAAGCCAAGAATTTAACAAAACAGTTGCATTCTTTAAATTTCGTTTTTTAATATTTTTAGATTAGAAGCAAAGAAATCAAGAGTAGCCTGTCGAAATTGAACAATAAAAAGTACTATCAATGTTTCTTTTTAAACACGCTTTCATATTCTTTTTTACCTTTTTCCTGGGTATTAATTTGTTTACAAGGAATACGATAAACATCAGATTTTTTAAAAGCAACTTAAGAGGTGATGTGGTTAGAACTAATATTAGATTTATGTATGTTTGAATAATTGATAATATAGTCAGACAAACGTATTAGTTACAAATGTATTTGTTTTATAGTGAAAGTAATGGAGACGAAGTAAAAATATAAAAGAAGATTTGATGTCTAATTTTAGGATTATAAATAAAATACTTAACATACGAAGGAACTTTTTATAAAATAAAATTTGTACAAGCCAAGTTCAAAAGAGATTTACAGATAAATAATATTTTTAATATAAACAATTTCGATAGGAATTAAAAAAAATTGTTTTCGTGAAAAAATTTTTCCACCATTGAGAACCGAAAAAAATAATGTTTAGCTCTTCTTATTTTGACAGTAATTTGCATTAGTAATATAAACCACTAATTTTTAAATGTTCCTATTTTAACAGCAGTGAATTATTATTTGTACTATGTATTTCTGAAGCAGGTGAACACAATTTAGAGGGATACATGAGTCGACATCGTCACCGTGAACCCACAGAAGATGAGTTGGCTCTCATTATCGCAGTGCGTCACTGCGCTCGAGAACTCGACGATATGCTCCAGGGAGCCCGACGAAAAGCGCAAAAGAACACTGAGATCTTTGCTCAATCAGGCATTGTAATGCTTTGTCGGGGTGTCGATTCTTATTCGGAGATGCTTGACAAACTAAAACTTTCTACAAGGGATGAAGTGAATCGTCGACTCGGACTATTTTCTAAACTAAGGGATATCCAAGATACCCAGGCACGCTTCAATTAATTTAATTTTAGTTTTTTCTGTGTTCAAATTTGTTATTCACGCCATTTTATATATATGTAGTGTGGTAAATATAGGCAGATGTAAAATAACACTTTTTCCACTAAATAATGCAGTAAATTTTTTGTTAATACTATTTATATTTAATAATAATAATAATAACTAAAAATTACTTTTATGGGAACCAGAACAAATGCACAAATGAGAGTATAAGTATAACCAGAATGATGTATATATAATGCATTAGCTCTAATGCTACTATGTAGTTTTGCTTTGTATGTGTACTGAAGAAACCGGTAGGTGAAACTCTGCGCTTGATTAATAAACGAGCATCTGAAGATTTTCTTTTGACATTAAAGTCCAGATACGTGGAAACTCTACTCTATCTTGTAGAATATATTTTTCAGGACGATATTATTGAAACAGAAGGTTGTTGGCAGAACTTCCTGGATAACATTGATCGTGACCTCAATTTAAAACGTCCAACACACAGTCAATCTTCCATCGATCCAGTAGTGTTGGGTAAGACTTTTAACTGGCAGATGGAAGGATGGCGAGGGTTACGCACCATTGCTGGCGTGGGTTCCCATCCGGGAAAGTCCGTGGCTTTGGCTGGCCTCGCTGGGGACAGGACTACATTGCTTGTGATCGGACAGCCGGCCTATCTCCCCGCGGCACCCCTCAACGCCTATTTGGATAAACTATCCAAAATTCAGGTTCGCTTATGTTATTTATTCTACATCTTATTTATTGTTTCAAGAGTTTCCTATAAAAACTATAAGGAATGACAATTTAAATTCAATAGAAACGCGGAGTATGATGTGAGTATTATATACATCAATACATAATTTAGTATTGAATATAAAATTAATAATCAGAGTTGCCATTTGGAAAATAGGAAAAATATATTAGTCAATAATTGATTTATCATAAATATGTATATTTATCAGATTTAATTTAAAACTGTTTTATTTAGAATCTGTTTTCAAATTTTAAATGAAAGAACAAGTTGAATGAATAGTATTTTACAAAAAGCTTATAATATCTAAAAGAAATCCAATGTTTTAATTTTTGGAACAGTTTTTTATTACATTGTTTAAAATGTACTTATCGTATATTATTATGTATGCACAAATTTCCAGATAATATAACTATTTCCCTATAAACAATATACATATAAATATGTTGTTTATCATATACTGATAGTTTACATTTTTTAATTCATATCTTCAGAGCGAATTGGACGATTTAAAATTTGGTGTTGTCATAGTTACCTGGGGCAGCAAATTTGTTGTGAAGCAGTGGGCTAAGAAAGTGAAAAGCAATGACCCGATTCTACATGACGAGGAAGAAAATATGATCTCCCTGTGTGGATTCCAAGGAAGCCTGACTAAGGTAGACTACATTATATATGATTTTATCGATAATTTTCTTGTTTACTATTTCTAATTATTTTTATATAGTGGCTTTTTGCATAATTATAAGCGTAAAATACTATTCTTAACAATTTTAGTCTTTTATCGCCCTTGGGTTTACACGATCGTTAAATGTCACAGTTACTGAAAAGTATCATGAAATCCTTGTGAAACTTTCGTTTTATTTTACAAACGTAACGGAACTTTACTGTTTTGGAGCAGTTAAATTGACTAATTCTGTATTTGATCAAGCCATGTAGCGCATCAGTTTTTAAACTGGTAAAACAAAAATGTAGAAAACTTTGTAATAAAAATTCCTCTTTAAAATTGTTGTTACGTCATTAAAAATGGAAAATTACTCTCTCTAAAATATATTATGTCACATGACCTTAAATTCGGTCATTAATTCATTAAATGTTTTAAGAAAAGAAAAGCTCGTTACGTTTGCAACACAAAACAACATATTTTCATAATTACTTTAGAACATAACACACTTTTCAATAACCCTGCTATCTCTTCCTGTGAAATTACCTGTATATATTGTAATTTAAATAATTCTAAACAATTCTCAGATTCAATTAGATTTATCTATTATGGAACCTCTTCATATAAATTATTAGGAGCATTCGTAATATGGTTAACGAAGTCTCTTTTCCGACTATTGTAAGGAATTGGATTTTTGTATCACGATAGACTTTCTTGATTGATAATACTCTGATTTGTTATACATATGTATATGTGTCTATAATGATAAAACATCTTTGTGTTCACTTAACTATATTATTTCATTAATTTATTTTTTATTTGTATTTTGTAAAAATGGGATTAAAAAAATTCAGGGTTCATTTTGGTCAGCGAAAAGTCAGGGTTTTTCAAAATCTTGCTAAAAGTCAGCGAAAATAAGGTTTTTTCATCAAAAAGTCAGCGAAAACAGCATGTTTTGTTGTTGCATAAACCAATATTAAACAGTAATGAAAAATTTGCACTACGCGCAATTATTAGTATTGTTATTTCTTAGGATCATATCAGCTTTCGTTTTAAGTTATAATTATTTCAACATTCAGACCTTAGAGTAGTACAACATCAGCAATTATCGACTGCAACTTTCTCAAACAATGAATTTGTCCAAGTCATCGGTCGAGACTTTTACAAAAACTCAATACTATAAACCATACCATGAACTATGACCACATATCATTAGCATGTTTACAGTTGTAACTAAATAAATACAACTCAATTAGCTTTATTAATTGTAAATATTTGTATCTACCATACCATGAACTTTGACCATCTATGTATAATAAATTAACATTATCATGTTTACAGTTGTAACTAAATAAATTGTACATATTATGAATAATATAATCTTCTTATACTATAGGCACAATTCGTTGCATCTGGTTATTAAAATATTTATAGTCAGCGGCTGGGTTTTAAAAAAAATGAACCCTGAAATTGCTTTGATGATTTGAATAAATAGGCGACACAAAATGTTCAAGACATTTTCTCGACCTTTTAACTCGTTCAAATAATCAACAGCATAAATAAAATATTTACAAAAGTAACGTTTAATGCCATAAAAACTATGTACATATCCTGCCATTCGAACGAGATGGGATTCAGTCTAATCCATATATAATATGATATTATTTATAGGTGGACATCATACTCATTATATTTTTTTTACGCATACAAATAATGTATGATTCATTTTTACAACCAGGTTTGGAATACCACCAATCTGTCCCATCTGGGAGCTCTGAAACGTGCTGGTCGTCCCATCTGTCTACCCCCGCTCGACACGGATTGGACTAAATGCCTGCACCTAGGGGGGCAACTTCTCCTTGCTACTAATAGCAGCAGCAACGGTAGTAATGCTGCTTCCATGGCAACCGTCCTAGCTCTTCACAAGTCAAGCAGTCTGTTGGACCATCTAGAGCCTTCTGATATTCCTGAAATGGCTCTATCAGCCCTCGCCACTGCTACTGGCAAGTCGAAGGATCAAATCAACAAGGTAATATTTCTTGTACTAAGCATTAAAATGTGAGACAATTAAATTGCAAAATTAGTTTTAAAAGTCTGCTATATTTTACACTGTTACTAGTGCACTAATATTATGCTCATTGTAATTAAAAGTATGTAAAGTATATTGTATTATAATTTTCAGTATATTTATATACCACCAAGAATCTTACTTTTAAATACTTAATAAAAAGATAATAAGTTATGAGACGCAAGCTGAAGTAATAAATAGCTCTTAGAAAGAAAATCAGGTCAAAAATACAAAAATTCATTGTTTAAATGTAAGATCTCTCCCGCCTTTGATTTCCAAAAATGGAAACTCGTGTCTCAATTTGATAGTATTTAGGAAACTTATCAGTAATAATCCTAATTTTGATAATAATTTCAGGTTTTGTTATTTTTTCATTATGAACATAAGTGTAAAATAGAATATCGGAATACTAGATATATCCAACATTTACTTACGAGGTGTTATATATAGTACTAACATAATCATTTTACCATATTTACCATAGGAACTTATTGAGGGTCGTCGATGGTCCTGCCCTCCCGATATGAACAGAGTCCAATGGGAAGCAAGCTCCGGCATGTACTATGACCCAGAGACCAGGCTCTACTACCATGCTCAGACTGGCTACTTTTACGATGGCTCAAGTGGACGTTATTTCTTCTGGGATGAGCGAGTCGACAGGTACCGATCGGTTGAAGAGTTACAAATATCGTCCACTGCTTCTGCCTCTAGTACATGTGGAGCTAAAGTATCAGCTGATCAATCACTCGCCACTTCATCATACACAATGGAGGTACCAGTTGTGGTGATATCAGCAGAAGACGATCTTAAACCGCCAGGGACATAGTCTATGGGTGTATAATTTGCAATACAACAGTTTTGACTGTTTAGCGTGTTTTTTATTTATTTAATGTAAATAGATATTATGAAAACTAGTTTGTTGTACGAAATATAGATATTTCTAAAGAAATTTATTTTATTGTAAATATTAAGATGTTACAGAAAACATAATGACTGATTTGTGAATTACCTAAATTAAATGTACCTACATTAGATGCATTAAATGTAACATTGTACTTTGTACAAGTACATTGTGTATGACTATAAGTTCATATATTCTGTAAAGGTTTAAATAAAAACTCATTTATGTAGTAAATGTTATCAGCTACAATGTACATATTTATGTATATAATTTTATTATAGAAAGTTTGTACATCATGTGTTTATATTTACTAAAATAAATTATTTTAAAATTAACGTAAGCTGCCATTCTCCATTTTTTAATGTACATAATGTTACTCTTATTTTATTTATAAATTTAGAATAGAACAGAAATTAAAAATGGATACACTAATATATTTTCTAATTGGTTTTGTTAACTTATTTTAGATATTTATGTATTCTTGTTTTACTTTTTAGCGTTTCATTTAATTATCATAAATATAAAAAAACTAGTATGATACAAGTTTTGCTTATTTGATTCATTTGTATTTCCTGCTCTGTATTTAAAATAAAAGGAAAGTAATTATCAAAATTACGTATAATAACTATTTTGGAATCAATGAAAAATTATATGTAGTAAGAAAGGATGGGTTTCACAGGCAGTCCATTTTAGTAAATTACCTAACACAGCATTTGACGGAACACACGTCCTTTTGCAGTCTTAAGATTATTTTGGCCTTAAGTTTGTTTCATCTAGCTTTTTGAGATCACCGAGCATATTTCGTCAGGTTGAGTTGTAAACTACAAGCGGCTATAAAAAGACTTCAATATATATTTTTTTCTCAAACCATTGCGACAATGTGCGCCTTGTGAGCAGTGACGTTTTCTTGTTGGTACAGGAAATTGGCATTATCTTAAAAGAAGGGCTCATATCCTGCAGAATGTCCTACTTCAGCGATGTCAATATACCATCTGATGAAAATGCATTTAGTTTGGATATGTATACATACCTACCAATTTATAAGTACATAAAATGCTTAGGTATTAAAATGTATTATAGTTGCCATATATCCAAAAGTAATAATAGCTTAAATAAAATAGAAAAAAGGCTATATGTGGATATAATCGTGTACAAATGATGTATCTACTAGAGTACAACATTTCACCCGTTGTGTATTTGATTTGTCAAGTATAAAGTGCTAACATACTAATTATCTAGTAATTGGTATATATATAATATTTAGGCAATCGTGGATTTTAAAGGATACAGCAACCAATTTGGGAAAGGTAAGGCAGGGTAGATTACATTAGCTTTAACGAAAACTAAATTTAAGTGTTTGCGTTTCTGCTCTAGCTATAATACATACATGGAGGTATAGCTTAATCTTGATTTTCTTATTTTGCGAGAGGCGATTCCATGTCTATTGAAGTGCACCAGACAAAAGTTGGATACATTTTTACTCCGGCAACGAAATATATATACTATATATATCAGCAGATATAATTATTATCAGGAAAAACAATAACTCAAGAAATAAAACTTAGGCGTGTTACAGCAAATCCGTTAGCGGAAACAGAAACTTAAAATTTCATAGTCTTGTAAACTTTCTATCGTAAATGTGGAGTATCTATGGGTACTGTTTATATTACACTATCAACAACTGGACTTTAGAAAAAAATTTGAATCTCAACCAAAGCGAATCAGAAGAAATTATCTTTGGTCAACCTAAGAAGCAACGAAGACCTCCGCAAAACTCTAATGTCGATAGACTTCAAGATATAAATATCTTGGGTGTCATTTTCTCCAATTACTGAAAGTGAAAATATATAATATTTGATCTCAGATTACAAAGAGTCTATCCAGTCTATACGCACTTAAAATCTTATAAAAAACTATGGGTACAAAACAATGATATTCACAAAATTTTCCCAGCATTACAATCGGAAGATTACTACGCCAGCCAATTGCGGAACGTGGAGTTTCGCGACTATATGGAAGACAAAGATCGCCTGTGTAGCTTCGTCAAAAGAAGTGCCAATTATATTGAATACTGTACTGCCTCTATTGATTATACTTGTTTAGATGATCGAGCCGACCGAAAACTTTTCCCGAAGAGTGCAACAACTAACTAACATGTGTTCAGTAGGTTTTTGTCAACAAAAATATTGTGCGAAACTACTGGGTGAGAAGACATAGATTCATCAGGCCTGTGCTTACCGAAAACAAGGAAACAGACGTCTTATAGTTAGAATGTTACATAAAGACTTTTGTACATAAAATTACATAAAGACTAATCTATTTTTAATTTTATTCCTAGTTCAAATCACCTTGCTGTGTACCTATTAAAAGTGTATGTCATTGCCATGTATCTATTTACCTTGTATATTTAAATCTGCCGCATTTACTTTTCGAACTCCTCTGTGTATTTGAAAAAAGTATTTATTATCAGTTTGGTAATTATTTGCGTCTGTCAATTGGAAATAAAGCCTATTTATTATCATTATAGTATGTTTAAACAAATAACAATATCCTAGATTTTTTTATTGGAGTTAGAAAGTTGGATATATATTTTTTATTGCGAAATGATTCTTCATGGCCATGGGGATGGGATCCAAATGTGTTCTTCGCAATGCGGGTTCCTGCAACTGTCCTACCTGCGTTTCACAAATATAGTTTGCAAATAGGTATAATTATGTTGGAGAAACAGAAAATATTGTTACTACACTAGCGTTATGTCATGGAGGAATAGAAACTAGTTTCTATTCCTCCATGGCATTATGTATGTACTTGATAAGGTCTACTGGTGAGACGCTGTACTCTACATCATTACACGATTAATATACGAAGTTTGCTTTTTTCTCTCTATTTGGCCTATTATATAGGTAAGATTGCTAAAAATGTCTTAAATATTGATATTAATTTTCGATTGTTGCTTTATCTAAAGCGAAATTTCTCTGTAAAATAATTAATTTCCGACAATATTTCAAACAAATGTTTCTATTCATTTTTACAAGAGAATCTATTCAAGAACCGACGATAAAGGAATTAATGGATTTATAAATGCTTAAACACGAGTGACTCACAGTCAAATTCATCTTTCAACTTTATAATGTACGATATTTCCTCTAACAAATGGGATTTAATTAATTAATTTCTATCCAATTAATAAAAATAAATTAAGTCATTTGATTATTTGAGTCATCGAGCAAAAACACAAAAGTAGATTCAATTTCTTGAGAGATGTAGGTTTATGAACTGCTTGATTTTAATATTAATTACATTGTTTGCGATACGAGTACTTAATGTTCGTTTTATTACATTTAATAAATTGGACTACTTTTAATCAGAAATACCTTTGTCTGAATCAATCACAAATGTAATTATGTATAGTTGATAATGATAATCCATCTCTTATTTTAAACTGTATAGTATAGAGTAAAATTTAACTATATTTTCTAAGTAAAAATAATCAGAAATAACTAGCAAAATATTGCAAATAAAGCTATTTTCAAAAAAATGTTTTGAATTTGATTTGTAAATGCAACGTTGTATATTTCATATGTATAAAACAAAAAAATGAACAATAATGGACATGATAATTAATGAATGAGTTGTAAAACAGAATACTCTAGCAATGTGTTATGTAAGCAAATCAATAGAACTACAATACAACTTGTAGCCCTCCAATCAGCCTAACTCTATGCATGTAGTTCGGCCAATAGTTTCTGCTTCTTCTCCTGTAATTCGCCTTCACTGTAATCCCCTTCCGAGGAGTCGACTCCCGTACTTCCACCACCCCTGGTCCGCTTTCTACCAGCACCCCCACCCCCTCGACTGTCCTCTGAGAGCTCACCTTCAGAAGGACCATCGTCCCGTAAATCACCCCGCTCTGCACCACCATCTCTTCCGCCACTTCGCTGCTTTTTCTTCCTCTTCTCCCGTTTGCTCTTCTTCTCTTTTTTGGCCTTCTTATCCTTCTTTTTGTGTTTACGCTTATGTCCACCACTCCCACCTTGAAACTCGCCTGCACCTCCCTGATCTCCCGATTCATCAACATCTCTCCTTGGCGGCGAGAGATGGTATTTCTTGGTCTCTACAGCAACCGATGGAGTGGGTTGTGCTACCTGTTGTTGCGGAGCTGAGATCAATGACCCCTCGTCGCCACTGGCTGAAGAACTCCGTGATCGGCCCTGTTTGTGCCGTTTCCTGTCCTTACGTTTCTTCCGCTTTTCACTGCTTTGGCGCATTTCGCGCTCTTCTAACTCTACAATATACTCTTTGTACACTCGCATGCGTTCAGATTCCAGCGTGATAGCCTGCAAATGAATAAAGAAAAGAGAAATGACTAAAGATACGGCGTTAAAAATAAGAGACAACAATTCATTGTATAATTTTTATATAAGCAGACAATGAAAATTAAGTATTTCCAGAATAGATTTGCGTAATAAAGCAATATTTCGAATATGTTTAAATATAAAATTGAATTGTTGTAATGAAACATTTTCCCTAGTTGCCAAAACTTACATATATTTAAATTTAATCAAATTCTTCAATATATCTTAAACAATAATGAAAACAGGAAGGGTTTAAAATTAAAACATAACTTATACCTAACATATTAAAACTAGTTTAATAATAAGTAGAAAGCAACTTATTCAGACATAAAGGAAAAAACCGACTTATAGACTCTTAAAATAGAATTACTTTTGGTACATCTTCAACGTAACTTAAATCAATATGGAATTATTGTATACTCGTAGTAAGATGTTTTTTCAAATTTTTATTTGTTTAAAAAGTCAGTGAAATTCATATCATTTATTATTGAATCATATTATTGTCATAAGCTTATAATGTAGGTGAATATTGGTGAATAATACAAATTATAATTTATAATAAGATAATCACCGATGAAATTTACTAACTTAAACAGATTAAACTTTGTCCGAACGATTTAAAAGTTTAGGTAGAAAAATATACTGTCTAGATGGTATAATATACGGTACAAAGAAAGGTATATGAAAATCTACCTGAAACTCCGGCTTCTCCCCGAATCGCTCATTTACACTGTCCCAGGGTGTTGTCAACTCCACCGGAGGATGCGTATCTCGCAGCATGTCCTTAAAGTTTTTCTCAAGCCGACGCTGTCGACGTTGCTGTTCTCGCTGTTCCTCGCGTTCCCGAGCCACCGCCTTCTCTACCAAACTTGAGAAGGACATGCGCACGTTGCCGGCGTCCAGGGTGCGGCCACGCTCGTCAAGGTTCACGATCTATTGTCAAAAAAAGGTTTTTAAAAATTCTGAAATTATAAATTCAAGATTTTCATGCTTATATTTGTATTAAATCAGAAAGAAAATTTTCAATGCCGTTTAATTACAGTCATACATCAATTCTAAAAATGGTTTGAGACTAATATTGTTCTTTGATTTTATTATGTAAATACTTTTGTTACAAAACCCATTATAATAGAAAAAAAACCTTATCAGTAAATAATGCAATAACTTCTAATACAGATAGTAAAGCTCATTGTTAAATACAATAGTATAATTACTGTATGTCCAACAGTGCAAAATAAAAATTTGACAAACATCTATTTAAATATGTACTAAAGAAAAGTTGCGACCATAGTGAAGTTTGTTTACTTTTAAGAGGAAAGATATATATTTAATTTTGAGACAGATTATATTAGCAACATATGATTATATTATTTTAAAAATGAATTGATATAATATAAAACACAGCAATACAATAAGTTACTAAATAAAATTATTCGGTCCCTGACATTTGGCCGCCAACAGTAATACATGTACATAGATTAATGTTTGATTTTGTGGAATTATTCGGAGACATGCTATTAACATACAATATACACGTTAATATTAAACAAAAACAGATTAGGAGCACGAAATATTCATGCTAGCTACGTAGTGTTTCACATAATTGCGTTTAACATAATCGACAATTAACAACAAATATTGCGTAATACTTAAGGACGTAAAGAGAGTTGTGTTTGACATAATTACTTTGTTGCATTTAGCATAATATAATTTAATAGCAGTTAGATAGTAAGAATAAAGAGACAAAGCTTCTTGCGTGATGTATATAGACGAAACACGTGACTTCATAATATAAATATGGCAGAACGAGCAACGTTTGTAGAAAGGAAGATAAGTGGCCAACTGTTGAATTGTAATAATTATTTAATTTCTATACACAATAAAAATATGACAAAGGGTATTGGCGTTGTTCGAAAGGTAGCAAAGTGACTGCCGTTACACAGGAAGAATTTTTTATAAGCTCCAAAGGAAACCACACCCATCCACCAGATGCTGATCTTGTTGCGGAAAAATTATCCATCGCTACTGCCAAGCAAGATGCAATTAATCATCCTATGAAATCTATGAATAGGTTTCTGCAAGCACCGATATTTTTTATACAGAACAAGACAAACAAGGCTTCCACCGGTACTTCATACCAGAGCTGAGATAGTGTTAGACGGTCAATGGGCAAGGACATTGGATGGTAGAAATATAATTCTTGCCAACGACGGAAAGAAGGATAAAATAATCATTTTTGGAACTACTCAAAATCTCAGATATTTGTGGTCCGCTGATACTATTTATATGGACGACATCTTTAAATTAACACAGGAAATGTTCCTGCAGAATTTCTCCATCCATGTCAAAATTTTGGGTGCTATGCGTCCTATCTGCATAGCTCAATTACCTACAAAAACTGAACTGATATATACTCGGTTTCTTGATCTTCTACATAACACGATGCTGCAGCATGGACATCAGTTTGCTCCCCAAAACGTTTGAATTGGCTGTGAAACTGCCATGATCTATTGTATCCAACAAATTTTTCTGAATGCCCGAATTAGAGGCTGCTTGTTCCACTACTCTCAGGAAATATGGCAGCATGTACAACATCTGGGGCTTACAGGACGATACAATACGGACGACTCTTTCAATCGCATAGTTAGGCGTGCTAGAGCCCCACCTCTGGTATCAGCAGATCGCATTAAATACGTGTGGTTACAAGCAATGAACGAAATCGCTGATCCAGTCCATGCGCTTCAACAGTTTCTCGTCTATGTAACAACGACATGGGTAGACACGATGGTGGCGCGATTTCCAGTGGAGATTTGGACACATTTTGCAATTTACAAATTTCAAGAACAAATAATCACTTGGAAGCATGGCACTCAACCTTAAATCGTCAAATGAGCCGGCCGCATCCCAAAATATTTTCCCTCATTGAGATCTTACAAGGAGAACAACAGACTGATTCGAATGTGTGAAAGACTTCTCAACAATGAAATTGAAATTTACCAATACGCAGCCTGAGTTGTGGCTGGAGCCCTGAAGCAGAATATGCGATAACTTTTTGTGTGAAAACCTTGGCAACAATGCTTTTATTACTTTTATACTTTATATTACTTCCCAAACATTGGTTTAATAAATTTTGTATGACTATTTCATAATACTTCCCAAGAATTATTTTAAGAATTGTATATAGGTATAACTATTGTATATAGGTATACCTTCATGCTATGATTAATGGCTTAATGTTCCGTTGTACTATTACATAATGAGGAGCGATAGAATGATGGGAATCTGTTTTATACAATGTGATAAGAATAACGTTGAATAAAATTACATAAATTCATTCGAGCACAGTGTTTGTAGTTAATTTACTATTCCACTGCAAATTTTCAAGTGCCTAATTGAAAATTGAGGATAAAAGAAACCACATCTAGAATATTTAAAATAGGAGTCTAATCTATTAATGTACCTTTGCAATAACTTTGTGTGGCGGGAATATTATAGATAATGAATTTAAAAATGTAAATTTTATGCATGCGTGTATATCAGTAAAATTTATATATATATATGCGCGCAAAATCTGTCAGAATTTAATTATCAAATGATTACGAAATATAATATATCTGCAATCAATCTTAATAATTTATGCTCTGTGTATTTCTTTGCTGAAACTAAACCTTCGAATTCTACTTAGTTTAAAAGGATTCATTTCTTAATATAATAATGTCTAAAAACCACTAAACATAATTAACATGAACATTTCGTGTTTGTCTAATATTAACGTCTATATTATATGTTAATAGCATGTCTCCAAATAATTCCCAAAATTCAAAAATTAATTTAACTTTCAAATATACATGTATTACCCTGGCGGCCAAATATCCTGTTCCGAAAGTATTATGAGAATAAAGGTCTCACCCTAAGAAAAGAGTCGATAGATGTGTTTGTTTCAACCTGGAAGGATTTTTCTTTAAGTATCTCCTTTACAATTTTCTTTTCTGTTTGAAATTTGCCTTTTTGTGATTCAACATAGAATTTGAATAAGTCGAGTGGTGTTGAGCCTGGTTGATTCAACATAGCATGAAAACGTTCATCTCTGAAAAGGTGAATAGTTGGTTATTTCTTATAATCTATAAATGAATTCAAACCTATTAGTTGCAAGTTAATAAAAAATGTAAGTATTATTAGTAATGTATTAGTTGCTCAAACCTTGAATAAGTTATACATAGGAGTGTCTTATTATTTACTAAATTTACTCGAAAATTGAAAATATATATTATAATAGATAATATTATGTATAACAAAAATGTGTGAATATATAAGATGAACAACTTATAAAATACGTACTTATATTAATACAAATTAAAGACACTAATATTATAACTTTTTATAAGTTATCATAACATTTAAATATTTGTTTTACCATATTATACTAAAATTAACATGCTGTAATGCTATAAATATGGACATACAATTTAATAAATATAAAGACGAAGTAAATAAGTAATATTACTAACACGGTGAAAGTAAAAACAACTTAAAATATGGTTATATACAATAATATACATATATTATCATCTTTGATATATCACACCCATCATTACACATAAAAATTGAAAGTAAAATATTCAAATTCACATAATATTAAAAACGTTTTCGATATGAAGGTATATAATAGAAAAATTAAATAGAAAACGTATTCTGTAAGTTACAACGCTGATTTTTTAATGTACATATTTAATTATCACTGTCGTTATTAGCGTACTTATTTACTGGATTAGCGCATTTAATTGGGTACTTAACATCAATCCTGAAAAAAAATTAAGGTTCACTAGAAAGAAGTGGCGATTATAATCAGTAAGCGAGGTAACTGATCGATCAACGAACCTGCTGATGACAATATAGAGATCCTTCCAGAGTGAGAGCGAGGTGAGCTTGCCCTTATCGTGGATCTCCTCTAGAAAAACAATAAAAGCCTCCCGGTTCTTCCTCTGAACCCGTCTCAAACGACGTCTCTCGCGCTCCTTCTCGTCTTCGTAGTCTTGCTCCAGCATGCGGATGTGGTTCTCGAAGCAGATAAGTGCATCCTCCTTATCCATGTTTTGGAGGTCCTCGTCTTCCGCAAATCTGTATGCAGTGGGATTATAAAGGCGTAGTACTGTAATAAATATACAATACGGTTCATGTATTTGCCATAGTCAATTTAAGAACACTATACTGACTGATCAGGTAATCTTATACCTGACAGTCAACATATTTTTGTATAACTACCTTTATTCAGGTATATGCATTTATTGTATACTAATTTAAAAAGAAAATTACAATTATATCGATTATTTAAAAAAGTAGTCTAATGTTATATTTCTGTTATCAATAACTTGTAAAATTAGATCAACAATACATAATAAAAAATACATATGTATACACATTTACGCAAATCGTTACAAACGACAATATGGAGTTAACAATTAAATAATAACATGGAAAAACTAAACGAGAACAAAGAAATGTAAAAGCAAAAATGTATCTGTTAAAATCACTGGGATATTCTATTTAGTATTCATAATCTTATAAAATATTTATTATATTATATCATATTAAAATTAATAATATTAAGATATATCGTTGTAAATTTTTCTAACCGTACAGTACTAAGAAAACAGTAAATTATAAAATAAGAGGGTAGAAAATAATAATAACTCTGTCATTCTACATTGTAAAACGCCGTATCTACAGTTTTGTCAAAGTCAAAATTGAGTTAAATACAAATTTTAAATCTTTTTAATAAAATTGAACATTTAACTATCAAAGAACTTCCTTATTTCGTTTAGATTGGTTCAGTTTAAACTTAACCAAGACTGTCCTTACATCTGGCCAATAAAATATAAAAAGAGCGACGTTCATCAACATAAAACAAACAAGACATTCAAATGGATTCCTAAGCGACCCAGATCGCGGACACATCAAAATTTCCATCATCTAATCGAAAGCTAAGAAATGTCCAATGCGCTTAAGTCGGTTTAGACACAATGACGTTTAGAAAGAAATGTTGACACAAATACAACGTAATTGTTACGAGCATATCATGTTTAACTTGCCGTATGCGCTCATGCGTACAACTTTGTCGGGCACTAATAGGTAATGAGTGCACAAAAAAGTGAACGGATATATGCATTTTTAGCGAAGTGACGATGTCATGAAATAAAAACACTCTGACAACAGTAGACTGGTTTTTATTATTACACTACAAACTGTTTTTGCCACTGCGTATAAAAATTGAAAATATTGCTGAGTTTAAATTATAAATTATACTTTGCACTGATAAAAGCCTTTAATTGAGGCATAGTCGCCAACCTTCATATTATGTCATGGAAGATTGCGCTGTACTAGAATTTTAGAAAAGAATAATCAGGTCAAATGGCTGACCAAAGGCAAAGTTTAAAAGGCAACTTGTATAACATGAGGAGAATAGTCATTTTCCGAATAACTTCGCACATTTGTATGAGTACATTGCAAATGACAATAATTAATTCCGGATTACTATATTATAGTTAAGTGTATATTTCAATCAAAATTGACAGCAGTAGTCAAGATTGACTGAATAGGATACAAATACACTACATTAATACTAAATGTATAATATAAAAATCTCCTAAAACAAAGTCTGGGATTATCAAGGAACATTTGCTGGGATCAAATACCTGGGATTATCAAGGAGCATTTGCTGCGCCTCTGACCAAGTGGTACGATAGGTGAGATTGGGCATAGTGTCGAGGATCTCATTAAAGACCTTTGTATTCCGCTTTCTAAGGGCCTTGGCGTCCTCCTTTTCTCGTTTGGCCAACTCTTGGATTACATCCTCATAGAGCTCACGACGATCGCGCTCAGACACGACAGACCAACGAGGGTCGCTGGACAGAATCGCCTCCGCCTTGCGATAGGGAAGAGTCGAATTGATCTTGGAATGATGGAGAAATACTTTTTCGAGGTCTTCCTTGGCCTTCTTCGTCCGCAAGCGTTGTTCTTCCTTTTCCTCCTTCAACTTCTGTGTCTTGTACACGTTGAAGATCTGAGGCAGATCAATAAAATAAGCAAATTATATGAGAAGATTATAAATAGCAACACTGTACTAAACAACCAATAATATGTATGTATGTATTACTATGTATCAATATAATTAATTAGACTAATTATTACCCTGATAAATTATTATTTATGAACTTAAAACAACTGTAAACCTATTATATAGAAAGTACAGTAAAGTTTGTTGAGAAAAAAACAAGGCTGAATAAGTTTTTCTTACATAAGAATTATTCAAACAGATTGTTACAATATAGAATAAAACAGAGTTCATAAAATTCAATTACAAGAGGAAAAAAAGAAGATTTTTGCTTATCAGTCTGCAGTTCTTTGTCAAAATTCCCTGCCGACCTTCTCACGCTGGTTGATTATCCTGTAGTCTTTTAGAGAGTCAGTGTTCTGGATATTAAGGAACATCTGGTTGGTTTGTAAAACTATGTACAGTCTTTAACTGTAGATAAGCACAAAATTATTCATGCGAAGCATTTTAAGTATGTTCAGGCAGAATATACTTGTAGCTGATGCGTTGAATGCGTTCCAATCTTTCTATTTGCGTTTCAGATAAAAACTAATACCATGCTTCTGCCCCATAAGTAAATAGGATTGCTAAGTCTTATAACATGTCTTATCATGCTAAGGTAGACCTTTCTAAGTGGTGGTGGAGACCCCGCATCTTTTCAAAACGCATAGCAAAAATACAATTATTTAATCTTTATTTATAGAATACAAAAAGCAGAAAGACCAAAGTGAAACAAAAACTCGAACCACGTAAAAATAAATAAAATCAATGTATAAGATCATCGAGAGTAGGTATATGAGCATTCATAAATATTTAATAAAAATAGGTATACAATTTAATAATATATATTTTGTGGCAACTTATTCATTAAATATAATTTCAATAACTACAAAAATGTAAGCCTGTTAAGCCAGAGTCTCATAAACGGAACATTATTTTTACATACTTAATCCAGTTTCAAAAAATCAAGTATACAAAAATCATATAATTGACTTTTTAAATAATCACATAGTATGATTCATATAAATATGTTTAAATGTTAGTAAAATATATCTACAGAAATCTTTAGCTACGTAGTAAAAGAAATATGTACGCACTACTGTTTGTAACGATAATCTTTTACCTATGTACGTACTATTGTTATGAAATGTAAATTAAAATGTATGGATAATTATTTCAATCATATAAAATACTATTAATAATAAAGTATTAAATGTATTATCCACAAAGTCTACATTGTTATTCACTACATAAAAGGTAGTTTCTTCATTAACAATAGACAAGAACAACTAATCAATGCATTCAATAGGGATGGGAATACCTTTTGTTAAAAAGAGTATAGCAGCTAGTCAATAATTGAGAGATGACAAGTATAATGCTGTAATCTAGAAACATGGATTATAAAGTATTGTTTGAAGCACTGGACAATAGAGATATGGAATAGCATCATTAATCTTCTCTTACTTCAATTTGTGCAACAGGTACATATTTAGAAACATGGATAATAAATTTGGACATGGTTATTTTTGTAGCATTGGAGAAATACGTGAATGTCTCGAAACATTCCCTGAATCTTCCACAACTTATTAGCACAACAAATATTTTTTATCCATAGTATCATTGCAGAAACGTCATCAATAGAAATTACTAATGGAACCATAAACAACGCACACCAAGTACTTATGATTAATGTCTTAATATGTAATAAAATTATGAATTTCCTTGACTCTTATACATAATATACAATACAATGATGATAATGATGAATATACTTTTTAATAGCAAAGCGTTCGTCGATTTGTATTTTTAGTAAGTCCACCATAAATAAATAATTAATCAATCGTAATTTAGACGTTTATTGTTACAGAGGCCTTGAACATTTACCAAAACGTTTGTGGTTCATGAATTCATAAGTTTATTTAAAAAATTTGGCTCCAAAATTTGGTCAATTGATAAATAAATAAATGTGCCATACGTTTGAAGAAAACGGAGAAAAATTCAGTTTAGCATGCTCTACTAAATATTTTAAAGAAGATTTAAATTTATTCAATCGAAAAAGAAATTATATTAATTAACATGTAGCAAGATATTATAAATTATTTTGATCAGGTCACGGGCAGAACTCAGGTGACAGCACTTAAAAAATAAATGATTACAGCATAGATATATGAATGACATTTACTAAATATATTCTGAACATTGGATTTTATTAAATAAGAGATGTTGGATTCTAAATCTAATTAAAGTGAATTTAAGTTATGCTATAATACTACTGCTTCACTACTTTATATTATATTTCAACATAAAGATTATATCTCGCTAAAAGTATATGAATTATACAAAATGATTGATAGTGAATGCTATAGTTATTGGAAAATAAACATTAGGTTGTTACCTGTCAATATTAATACTGGCATTATTAATTGAATATATATTTTTGGAAATAAATGTTAGTCTAATAGGGATTTAGTATGTTGTAAGAAGCATAAAACACTAAGGCTATTGCCGTAAACAATACATTATTATTAGTCCTATTTGTTTAAACACCAAAAAACAATATATATTTCAAATATATAACAAGGGTTCGTTATAATATACGGACATCATCAGAAAACATTATAATAAGTACATTAATACGAAGTATTATTAATTATATATTGTTTAATTAATTTAATTAATATTAAAACGAACTCATTATATAGTTGAAATATATTTCATTTCTTATAATGAACTTATTATCTTGGCCTTTATTAAATGTTTGCATATAATAATTCTCACTATGATTTCATTAAAAAAATCAAAAGCGAAAGATTTTTCATTAGCACAACAGGTCGGACAGCTTCATAAAGCGGGATTATCCCCCCGCCAAAGACAGGTATGATATGGTTATGTATATCAAATTATGTTTTAATCATCCAATTAGAAAAACCTCTGCGTACCAATTATTTCAATATGTTCTCCTAACTTGGATAAAGAGAAAACAAAATTGTATTGAACATTTTTAAATTACAATTCCTAAAATTTGAACTCTGAAGAAATATTAGACCGTTATAAATGAACTATACATACTTGTTTTTTTTCATTGAAGGCCTTAAGCACTTCATATCGCGGGTCGGGTGTGATTAAGCGCACTGCAATCTCCCAGGTTGCATTGGCAGGCACATTCCTGTCATGAAGCATCTGCCGGAAGCCCTCCGCCTTCTCCGCTCGCGTCTTAAACTGGGGCTTGGGAGGCGGGGGAATAGCAGAGGCGGGGATCTGGATGTGCTCCACTGATCCACCACCACCACCTTTACCATCTTCTCTCTCGTCTTCATCTTCATCGGAAGTGGAGTCATCGTCCGACTGGTTGTTGGTGGAGTAGAGATTCTGTTTACCACCCCCCGAAGGAGTGAGAATAGAGCCGGGAGAGGCGGAGTCTACGCCACCGCTGATCCCTCCAATCATACTCGGAGGCTGCGGTAGGTCAATAGAGGCTAGCGTAGCTTTCATGGCTTCTTCAATGGCCGAGGGAGCCGAGTTATAAGTGGTGGGCGCGGCCGGATCCTCTGTTAACAAAAAGCGGTAGTCTAACAGAAGTTAACAGAAACTATTCTAGATAGTAGACTGAAGAATAATATAGTACATACATCATGACTATTTTAGAGAAATTTGTGTTTGTATAAAAACTGAATATAAATATTAATGTGTGTTTATTTGGCGTTACAGTAGAATTTCTCTATATCGGCGATCCAAGGGCCGTAACAAAAACGATGATTTGTATAATTTACATATTTTCTATTATATTACTATCTATCTATATATAGGATTTCTCGCTCAAATTGTAACTAATTCCAAACGAATTGCAATTGCTAAATTTAGAAAATGAAGCGTCATAA
>JAYRBW010084716.1:0-22666 GCA_036023295.1 Invenusta paracnida
TGCTAATGCTCAAATTTTACATTTCTAATTGTGGTTTCAGAACCAATTGTAATGTTAATTTTTTGATAAACCAATTGTAGTTTCAAGATCTGTGCTAATGCTCAAATTTTACATTTCTAATTGTGGTTTCAGAACCAATTCTACTGCTATTTTTTGATAAACCAATTGTAGTTTCAGGATCTGTGCTAATGCTCAAATTTTACATTGCCAATTGTGGTTTAAGAACCAATTATGTTGCTGATTTTTTCATTATCTAATTGTAGTTTCAGGAACTGTGCTAATTTTTTAATAAACTAATTGTAGTTTATGGATCTGTAATATTGCTTAAATTTTACATTTCTAATTGTGGTTTCAAAACCAAATCGCTTGGTATTTTTTGATTAGCCAATTGTAGTTTCAGGATGTGCTAATGCTCAAATTTTTCATTTCTAATTGTGGTTTAAGAATCAATTTTCATGCTGATTTTTTCATTATCCAATTGTAGTTTATCCTTATTTTTGATATAATGACAAGAGAAAAATTGAAAACAATGATGACTAAATTGAAAAAGTCAAATACTAATATTATTTTTGGGGAAAATAAAGATTTGGATAAAGAATTCTTCCTTTGCCAATTATAAGAAATTAAGGCAATATTAAAATTCAAAGATGAGCTAATAGCAATACTTAAAAGAGGGTGAAAGCTCTAGAGGAAGCAGTCTCAGGAAGAAAAGGACAAAATTGGATGTAGTAATCCTTCAACTCAAAGATGGAGTAGGCAAATGACACCTGTGAAATTATTGGCATTGCAAATAACTTTCAAATCTGCAAATTGCAAATCTGTTAACTACAATAATAACTCATTTATCAATAATAGTAACATGACATTTTTATCTATGAATATATCTAGCTTAAACATAATATAGCTATAATCTGCTTCCTAAATAATTTAAACAGACCATTTGATATACTTATTCTTACTGAAACAAGAACAAACAACTCAAATACTTTTTATTACTATATTGTCAGATTATAAACTGTATCTTGATTTACCAAAAACTCTAATTTTGGTGGAGTAGCTATTTTTATAAAGAAAAACATATCTCATACTCAAATTGTTCTAAGTAACAGAAAATGGTTCTACCTTTGATGTAGTAATTATTTTACCTATTACATTGTATATTTTTTGTAAACAAAAATAAATAATTATTATTATTATGGTTTCAGGATATGTGCTAATGCTCAAATTTTTAATTGCTAGTCAAGGTTACAGAACCAATTCTAATGCTATTTTTTTCATTATCCAATTATAGTTTCAAAATCTGTGCTAATGCTCTAATTTTTAATTGTGGTGATAAGAAGACCACTGCTAATGGTGCTTTTTGATTATTTTACTATATTATTTCATTAATAATAATAAGTATATGTCTAGTCAAATATTTATATTCTTCGTCTTTGATTTTTTTCAGTATGCCTTTCAAGTGCTGTGTGGGTAATTGTACATCGAACTATACGACCTCTACAGATGGATACATTAAAATGTATTCTTTTCCTAAAGAGAGTGGCCTAAAGGAGATATGGGTATCAGCCTTACCAAACATAATTGAGGAAGTAAATTCTTCAACACGAATTTGTTCCAAGCACTGGCCTGACAATGCTCCAAAGCAGAAGGCTTATCGTTCAAAACATGAGGTATTTTTTGAATGAATTATATATTAGGGTACATGTAGGGTACATATATATTTTTTTCGACAAATATGGGCAAAAGAAAAGTATACCTACCTACCTTAAAATACAATTATTTTAAATTATAATAAATTATTACTAGTCCTACAAATGTTGTTCATACAATGTCAATTTTTTCACAAGTAAATCAATTGTTTTACATTCTTCAGAAAACCAAATAAACATTTATTTTGTACTTCTTTTCCTTCACGTAGGTGCCCGTCGATCCACCATCAATTTTCCCCAACTGTCCACCTTCCCTCATGCGACAAACACCTCATCGAACAAATCGAAATGTTGAAGAACGGCAAGTGTGTTTAGTACACAGAGCTTCAATTGCTGATCAACTGGAAGAATTTCTAGAAAATGATACTATCCAGTCCTTTCGGAATTTCAATGAAGAATGTAAAAAACATTTTCCTTCCCTTATTATCCATCCAACTGACAATCCACAAATGGTTAAAATTTTCGACATCTCTCAATCGATTCCACCAATGGTGACTTTTTCTGTAACCGTTAGCGAAGATTTCAAGGTCGATGCCTACAATGGGATTATAAAAATAAAAATAAAGGATTTGTTAGGATTTCCTTATACATTGTATCGCTGGTCCCAACTAGAGGCGATCATCAATCGATCGAAAAACTTTGAGCCTGATGATGTGAACGAAAATACTTTTTTGTTATCCCAGTTAAGTCTTGATAAACAACATCCGAAATCTAGACGATATACATCTGAAGTTGTACACATCGCACTCCAAGTATTTCTTTGTAGTCGTACTGCATACCGTTCTCTCTCGTCATATCTTCATTTACCAACCCCTTCTACGCTCAAAAAATATTTGGGTAAATATTCTGATGTTGGCAGTTATGAAGAGTGCAATGCCACAATTCAATCAGTCTTTGCTGAATTAAACGAAGGACAGCGCAGGGGTCTACTATTGTTTGATGAGGTGTACGTGAAGCCCAGTATTAGGTACAGAGGCGGCCATCTTATTGGTTATGCGGTAGATAAGCCAGACACTCAAGCAAAAACCATTTTTACAATCATGTTTAAAC
This sequence comes from Invenusta paracnida, assembly GCA_036023295.1. Classification (NCBI taxonomy): domain Eukaryota; kingdom Metazoa; phylum Platyhelminthes; order Proseriata; family Coelogynoporidae; genus Invenusta; species Invenusta paracnida. The sequence goes on from JAYRBW010084716.1 coordinate 2,760, forward strand.
CGTTGTTTGGTGCTTCAGCTTTCGTATGCCGTCTTTTACCGGTTTTTGCTCTAAAGCCACAGTTTGTAATTGAACATTTGACATCAGTCAAGGATTGTATTTCAAAACACAATGGTTCAGTGGTCGCACTAATGTGTGATAATCACCCCACCAACCGCTCAGCTTTTGATTCCTTCAAACAGACTCCAGTATCTTCCGAAACTCTGTTTTTGTTGAATGATACCGTTCATTTGTTCAAATCGATAAGAAACAATTGGTATACAGAGAAGACAATGCGCCTCAAGATTATTTTCTGCGGAAAAGAAATAATTGGTAATTGGAACGACATTGTCAGTATTTATGATAAAGAGAAAGCTAACCTAGTCACTAGAACTCTGTTATCATTTGAAGCAGTTTTTCCCTCGCCCATAGAGAGACAGAAAGTCAGCTTGATGACGCAAGTATTCGACGATAAAATTGTAGCTGCTCTTCGCTCAAGTGGTTTTCATGATACGGCAGAGTTTCTCGAGCTTTTCGTTCGCTGTTGGAAAATTGTTAATATCAAGGATAGTTCCGCACATATAAAATTGAGGGATCCCGATAGAAAACCGTTCTACACTACAAATGACGATCGACTTCAATTTATCAAAGATCTTGCAGTTTCCGTATCTTCAATGCGTGGGGGGAAAGGACCATCTAGATACCAGTCGCTAACATCTGAGACTCGAACAGCGTTCACCAATACAATGACTGGTCTTGTTGAGTTGATAAAACATCTTCTGGATAGCGACCATACCTACGTTCTACCCGGACAGTTTCAGTCGGATCGTTTGGAAGCAGAGTTTGGATTATACAGGTAAGGAGTTATTTCAATAATTAGACGATGCGGTAGCATCGTCAAACCAAGAAAAAGAGTGAAGCGATACGGGTTGAGAGAGGCTAACAGCTCTAGTCATTAATGCTAAAGAGAACAGGCCTACTTTCGTAATTTTCAAATCAATTTAGAAATCACAGAATGACAAAATTACAATAAATTGCATAATTATTATAAGTATATAGTAATTCAATTGTAGATAAAATAACTTTGTAACATAGTCAAGAATTCTTGAATAATAAATTGTATTCAGGTTAAATTATTATTATGAAACCGTATTAAATATTTACGGACATTTTTTTAAATACAAATAATAATTATTTTATTTTTGACAGTAAATTTTTTAGCATGTTTAATTGTTGCCTGAATTATGTGTACTTGGAGAAACTTTTTTATATCAATCAATATTAAACCCCTCTATTTATATTTACTTGGCGACACCTTTTATTTCAATGTCGTTATTGACTGAATTACTAATTTTTAAACCAACCTATTTATATAATTTTTTTCATAGAAAACATTTTTTCATGACAGCCATAATTTTTTAAATGTTATATCCTTCGTATTTACTTTTATTAAATAATACTTCTTGACTTACTTTTTGCAACGCAGTGGTTTTTGTTTTTGTTTTGATTATTATTTATTACAAACTCTTGTTTTCAACTGAATGAAAAATTCTGCCAAATTCTGCTACAGTCAAGTGGAATCAAATAACCTTCTAATATCTCTAGTGTACCTCATCTAATATATATTTATTGGTTTCAAATTGGTTTTATATATTCAATATATTTATTTACATACCGTTATTATTCGTAAGACAACAGTTTAGTTATACTTCTACTAAAAAAACATGAATTCTGTTACCAAGTCAACGCAAGAATTACTTTAAGTAGTCTCTAATCTATACCCATTATTCATCTGCTCTAACACTAATATTTATATCTCTGTAGGTCTAAGAGGAATTAATAAACCTGTAACAGCATAATATTCTAATAATTAAAAAAACATGAATAATGGATTATTTACATACAGAGATTTTAGTACTACAATTTATTAATGTTTTTCAAAATTCTTTCTCTCTATCAGGCAGCTCAGTGGAGGAAATTATTACATAGGAGTGGAGCAGATTTTATCCAGTCTACATCTGCAACGCCTCAAGTTGTTCGACAAGCTAAACACGGATCAAGAAGCATATTTTAAACACCAACCATCCTCGTCGTGCTGCTCATCTGAATTCAGCGACGAAGAATTGCTACTTCTTGACGATTCGCTTGTACATACTTCGAATGTGATATCATCTGAGACCGAAGCTTCTCTTTACTATATTTCTGGGTACATCGCGCACAAAGAGAATGTTTTGGTCAATTTGTCAGACTCCACCACCGATTTACCAAGTTCAGAATTCCTAACAACGCTCTCTCATGGGGGTTTATCTCATCCCGAACCTGCACTAGTCGGTTTCGCTCGATCATGTCATAATGTGTTCTACGAAATAACGGGAAATTTCAATAAACATCATGCTACACATTGTGCTAATCGATTTCAGCGTCTATTCATATGTATTGGGGAAGCATACCCGTGTGACTTTTCGGGTAAATTATCCCCAATTTGCCGACGCTTGGTCAACATTTTTTACAAGGGTTGTGTTCGAGTTATGAATGATAGCTCAAAAGTTCGCCCTACCTCATCAAGTGCTGCTAGTGAGCGTAAAGTACGCAAATTGAGCTTTATATAGGTATACATTATTTAGGTATTGCATTTTTGTAGAGTATTGAATTATTCTCTGTATGATCAAAACTACCACTTAAAACGAATGTGTATCCTTAGCATTATATGTACATACCTACAGTAGAGTTCCACTAAATCAAAAAACATTTGTCTAAATTGAGATTTTTCAAATACCCGATTTTTTTTCATATATAAACCGAGTTTGCTTATATCGAGAACTTACCTTTATTTAAGTATTTTTTGTCCAGTCAATCAATTTTTTGTCTATTATGATGTCAGGTATATATTATTAGTAAATTTTATTACTAATATACTGTACATACACTTATTCAAAAATAAGTATCTGATCATGATATGTCACTGGGTATTCCTCGACCTATGTTGTATTGGCCACGGTGTAGTCTTTTTCAAATGGCAATACAGGTGCTATTTTGTTTCTTTATCGGAGATTGTATATTGGTCTTGATCAAATTGTAAAAATGAAATAATCAAATATATTGAAGTCGTTTCTAAAGTATATATCGACGTCAATAAGATCAACTATCGTATCTCAGTTTTTGCAAATTTTAGTATAATGATTTAAAGTTTTAAAAGTAGTTTTTTGAAATGGTTTTTGTAATTTATAGAAAAACTCTACATAAACATTGTATCAAACTTAATAAGGGTTGTTCTATAAATTACAAAAACCGTTTGAAAAAACTACTTTTAAAACTTTAAATCGTTATACTAAAAATTTGCAAAAACTGAGATACGATAGTTGATCTTATTGACGTCGATATTATACTATATTATATCGATAATCAAATGATAGTGTGTATTTGATACAAAATTGAGTTTGATAAATCGTGAATGTCAATAAATTTACCCATAAGTTTAAACTGTTGAAGCGATTTTGCATTCATTATGTACTTACCTAACTGAAACCAATGAATAATCCAATTTCATCAGGTATATTTTAAGTGGGATATGTATTATAAATTTACCTTGGAGAGTTTCATTACATGTACATACAGTCATATTGTTCTCGAAATTATATAGCGTACAATTTGTCCTTTTTCCTTTATGATTTTTGTTCATCATCCGTTATCTATTGTGTATCCTTTGCATTTGTTTACTATCCATAATTTTATTCAACCTGTTCAATTTGTTCATTTAAAAAAATATCTGTAAGTATCCTTTATTCGTTCATAATATTGTGTATTTTTCATATGTGGCAATTTGATTTCTTCTCAAAATTACAGTTTTGCTTAGGTATTCGTTTATTATTAGTACGTTTGAAATTCTTAATTTCTCGATAATATTGTGCATAATCAGCGCATTCAATTCATATTTTAATAATTCAATAAATAGACATAATTTTTTCCCATCTAATATTATAAAGATGCATTTATTGGGGCTTACATACTAAAAACTTATCGTTTCGACCTTGTTATGATCAGTTTTCTGCTAATGAGTTTTATTTGCTATTACATATAGTGTTGTATACGATCGAAATATTTGTGATACTGTATTTTATTGCAATTTATCATATTTTGTTTTGCGGCAATTCATCAAAATGTATAAAAAATAGTTTCATAAATTATCGTACTATTATTGCTAACTTGATTACTGTATTACATACTCATTTTTAACTGTATAATTGAGAATTGTATCTATGAATCTGCAAATAATTTAGTACCTGCACTGCACTATATAACAAATGTAACTTTATGTGTGTGTGTTTTTAAATGTTTGTATTCCATAATTTCAAAGTATGTATAAAACGCATAAATAATGTTGATAAACAAATATACATATTATTTTTACGCTTGTTCTAAATGAAATACTATATAGTCTTCCATGCCTTTTCTAATAAACTTATTTCGACTCTCTTGTTGACAATAGATATAAATGAGTTTAGGATTCTAACAGTACTAAGAAATGTTCTCAAAACATTTTGAAAATTTGTTACACTGTGATTTTTTAAAACAGTAATTGTAGGCCCACTCCTCAAAATGACCTTTTTATTCAGATATACGTCCCGATATTATAGTAGTCCCTGAAATTATCTTTATACACTAAAAAATGTTTGTAGCTATATATGTCATGTTTGTTCTATATATTTATTTGTACTTATATGTTATCAAATTATGTTTTTCAACTATTGTACAGTAGGTACTTTTCTTTTTGGTAATATGACTATTTTCTTGAAACAGGAAAAGTATTACTTTTCTATACGAGGATATCTATTAATATGAGAGAGCGAAGCGATCGAGTTTTAATATATATCCTAGTATAGAAATGTGCTTTTTCAATGAAGGAACTTAGTTCTTTTCTATATATTATCACGCTCATAGAGTAATTATACATAGCGTTTTGACACTTATTGATTTAATATGCATTACGTTGTTCAGTTTGGTCAATATAAAATCGTTTTATTTTAATGAATTTGATGTAAATGGTTACACTAGAAGTAGTGTTAAATATTTGTATTAAATTCATTTTAAAAGAAAAATATACACATTCACACATTTTAACATTCGTAAGTTGTCTGTAATATATCATTCATTGCCTGTGTATCTAAAACTATTTTACTGCAAAAACGTATTAATTGCTGTGAATTTTTGAAAAATTATTTTGCAAAATCTTTTGAGTAGACGAATAGTAGTATAAACTGCATACAGAATCAATAAAATTCGAAACTGTATGTATAATTACTTTTTAATCACGCTAATATACTCGTTTTCAAGATAAATGGTTATTTGAATACTTACAACAATTCTATGAAGTTCTTATACTATTCATCAATAATAATTTATTTGTTGTCATTTCTTTAGTTTTAACCAATTTGTATCAGTTATTTGTTATATTGAAATGAATCTTTTTTATTACTTTATAATTGATTTTTACTTCCATAGTAATATGTAAAACACTGTTTAACCTGTTTATACCATAGATATAAATATACTTTAAATACATATATATTATAGTTAATCTATATCTTTGGTTTATACCTTTTTATATCATTGATTATCATTTTGTTATTAATTTAAAAAATGTACAGAAAAGTAAAAATGAGTTAGGAAAATAAAAAAATGTTATATAGATAAATTGTAAGTAAAAGACAGATTTTCAATCTATGCATCGAAAAAAAGTATTTATCTTATCTTATCATCTTAATAAATTAATTGATAGCATCACCAGCTTTTCTATTTACAAAAGTTTCAATGATATATTTGTTCATTTCTACAAATATTCGTTTTTATGGTTTTAGTAATGGATCAATTGCGAGCTATAAAATACTATTGTAACGTATTTAGTTGCTAACCATCTTCTACCTGAAGTAATCGCTGTCTTAAATAAAATATCAATATTTATTTTACTCCGAAATTTCCTTTTTGTTTACCGGCGTTTCCCTCAGTGATTCGCCGTTTACCTCTCACTCATGAGTTATGTGCTACCAGAATAGACCTTTGTAATGCTTTTTATTCTAGTCCTTTACATAAAGACTGCCATTTTGTAACACAGTTCTCGGTGGGAAACGATCATTTCCGTTTTAATAACGAATAAATAATAACGGACGAAAATATATAAGGGCATGCTTGGGCAGTTGTTCACAGCCCTTTTTCGTTTATATTACCATTGATCGAATCTTGTATACTCTTAATGTCAATGAGTTTTAAATAAACAATAATCGTACTAATGAGAGGAGAGGAATCTGGATTAACGTGAAAAAAAGAAGTTCAACTGAGGTAAATCAACCAGCCCTGAAAATGGATGGCGCTGGAGCGTTTGACCTATACCAGACCGTCATCGCAAGCCGCGCGAGGAAGCGGTGGCGAGTAGGAGGGTCGCTGTGGTGAGCATTGAAGCCGCGGGCGTGAGGCAGGTTGAGCCGCCACGGGTGCAGATCTTGGTGGTAGTAGCTGTTTTAGCTGTTTTTATTATATGTTTTTTATTGTAATTTGTGATATAATAAATTAATAAAAAACAGAGAACATAAAAATAAATAATTAATAAACATAGTGGCGAAAGAGCGACCAAACAGCAAGCATAACACTGTGCATGATAAAGGGTGTCGGGGAAATCCCCATAGGTAACCTGGTAAAACGGAAGTGATCGTTTCCCACCGAGAACTGTGTTACAAAATGGAAGTCTTTATGTAAAGGACTAGAATAAAAGCATTACAAAGGTCTATTCTTATAGCACATAACTCATGAGTGAAAAGCAAATGGCAAATCACTGAGGGAAACGCCGGTAAATAAAAAGGAAATTTAGGAAAAAGCTTAGAGAGATAGTCTATGAGAATAGTCTATGACAAGACGTGGACTACCGCCATGCTTAGGAACAATACACGGATAAGAGTTACATATGTTTCTACGTTTACACGGAAATATAATACCATGACTAAGAAGACTAGTAGTAGGGAGGAGTAGCACGAAACCAGTCACGTGACAGGGAGGAAGGGGGGGAGTAGTCTCGACCAATCAGAATCAAGTACGGCCAGCCAATGACAGAGACGGCTGGAACAGTATTTAAGAGACGCGCGCGTCTTTTTTTTTGTTAACTATTTAAACAAAACTCTTTGCGCCAAATTCAAATTTAAAAGTGCGTTGGATTGTGTGGGCGCCAAATTTAAATTATTGAATACGCGGGAATATTTTAATTAATTTGTCTATTTAAACAAAATTCTTTGCGCCAAATTCAAATTTAAAATGCGGGGATTATGTGGCGCCAAATTCCTATTTAAAAGTTCGCGGGGTATAAAAAAATAAAAAATAAAAAACGATTCGACGCACGCGTCTTTTGGTTTATTTAAACAAAACTCTGCGCCAAATTCCAATTTAAAAATGCGTGGGATTGTGTGGTGCCAAATAAATCGCATTTTTGTCTATTTAAACAAAACCCTTTGCGCCAAATTCAAATTAAAAAGAGCGCGGGATTATGTGGCGCCAAATTCAAATTATTAAATACGCGGGAATATATATATTTTTATTATACGGGGAATTATGTACCAGTATTAAATCGTATTTAAGGGGAAAACTTACTGGAACACCTATATTTAATACTTTTCTATTTATCAGAGACCAACCATATTCACGCAACAATTATACATAGGTTAGAAAATTACTACTTGTTTTAAATTTAAGTAGTATAGATATATATAACTGTATTTTGAAAAAATTATTAAATTGCTAAATAATATAACTAAACTTCTAAATGATTTTCAATTTGAAGGCTAAAAATACGCTAAACTTCTAAATGAATTCCTTAATGTATGCTAAAAGTTCCCTACCGGTATGCTAAAAATACGCTAAACTCCTAAATGACCCCTAAAAGTATTCTAAAAGTTCTCTACCGCTATGCTAAAGATATGCTAAACTCTTAAATGATTCCAAAAAGTATGCTAAATGTTCCCTACCGGTATACTAAAAATACGATAAACTCCTAAATGATTCCTAAAAGTATGCTAAAAGTTCCTTACCAGTATACTAAAGATATGCTAAACTCCTAAATGATTCCATAAGTAATGCGGCGTTATATAGCATAATATTGGACATGTGTCACAAAAATGCGGCGTAATTATAAATAGCGCTAAGTAGATGTTACAATTTATAGTACCTAGGTTATTTTACGCTGTATTTTGTGGCACATGTTCAATATTATGCTATATAACGAGCATTACTTATGGAATCATTTAGGAGTTTAGCATACCGGTAGGGAACTTTTCGCATACTTTTAGGAATCATTAAGGAGTTTAGCGTATTTTTTGCATATCGCTAGGGAACTTTTAGCATACTTTTAGGAATCATTTAGGAGTTTAGCGTATTTTTAGCATACCGGTAGGGAACATTTATCATACTTTTAGGAATCATTTCGGAGTTTAGCATACCGGTAAGAAACTTTTTGCATACATTAAGGAATTCATTTAGAAGTTTAGTTATATTATTTAGCAAATTTTTTATTTTCTCAAAATACAGTTATATATAGCTATACTACTTAAATTTAAAACAAGTATTAATTATGTAACCTATGTATAATTGTTGCGTGAATATGGTTGGCCTCAGATTAATAGAAAAGTATTAAATATGGGTGTTCCAGTAAGTTTTCCCCTTAAATACGATTTATTACTGATACATAATTCCACGTATAAAAAATATATATATTCCCACGTATTTAATAATTTGAATTTGGCGCCACATAATCTCGCGTTCTTTTAAATTTGAATTTGGCGCAGAGTTTTGTTTCAATCGACAAAAAGACGCGCGCGTCGTATCGTTTTTATTTTATTTCATTTTTTATTAATTAATATATTTATTATAATTTTTTTAATACCCCGCGAACTTTTAAATATGAATTTGTCGCAAAGAATTTTGTTTAAATAGACAAATTAATTAAAATATTCCCGCGTATTTAATAATTTGAATTTGGCGCAAAGAGTGTTGTTTAAATATCAAAAAACGCGCCGTCTCTTAAATACTGTTCCAGTCGTCTCTGTCATTGGCTGGCCGTACTCGATTCTGATTGGTCGAGACTACCCCCCTGTCACTTGACTTGTTTCGTGGTGCACCTTCCCTACTACTTACATAAATTTATTAATCGAATTCTTGCATTTTACATTTTCTATAGTAATCCTAGATTATTAATACGTCTCATTAAATTTAGAACACGCGTCTTATCGTTATATTTTTTTATTTTTTTTGGATTAAATAAACAATCTTTAATTGCATTTTTCTTTCTGCCTGTGGCATGTGTCAGAGTAAATGTACTACATGAATGCACTTAAAAATGAAGTAAAACAAATTTATGTTTATTTATAATTAAACATTACATTTCTATAAAATGATTTACTATATTTTTAAACTTTTTATTTACCAATGAAGTGACAAGAGTTTAATGTTATAGTAATTTTATTTATGTGTAATTGTAAAAAGTATTGAATGTGTATATTTTGATCAATTTTATAGAGTTTTACATTTTCTAACAATGAAGCGTAGTTCTTTGTTTTTATTAATGTACAATTAATGGTACAATATTATATAAGATAATAATAATACTCGTATTAATTCCAACTAATAATAATATTATTCAGATTTTATGGTTCAATTATTAATTATTATAATTTCATTTTAACTATGATCTCGAATTATGTTCACATTTTGGACAATATATTTTCGCAACTTTCAGAGGATTCTTTGAGTTCCGAACCTCTTACCAACCAATTCTCCACTGGTCTCGAGGTGTTAGTAGACCCTCCAGCCCTCATCCACGTCCAGTACGAGTGGATCGATGGAGTGGTAAGTGGTGGTCATGGACCCTCTCTATCGGGGGGAGATGACTACTGGCCGGGTCCTGAGGGTACCACTGGTACCGGTGCTGGTAGTGGCGACTGTGAGGGACCCAGTCAGACACTTGATATCAACTTCTCTAGTCTAGATGTTATTGGTGAGCCCAGTCCATATTTCTAGATCATAGAAGATAAAAATCAGTTATTAATTGAAGATCAAGATTGATTTTTCAATGCCTAAATCTATAGCTATAGGGAAAATATATATTATACACACAACTGTTTTATATATTACCGCATGATTAATAAGTGAATAATGTATCTTTAATGTTATACTTTAATAATGATATGCAATTATGCAATACAAGTATTACATACTACTTTAATGTTCAATAGTTTTGGGGATTTTTTAAAGTGACTTAAATTTACGCTGAAGTATTTGTTTAATATATAAAACTTAATATTATTGTTTTCAAATGAAATAAAACTATTTCGTTTGTTTTGTATCGCTTTACATGGGTTAACAAAATTTAAATGACATATTAGTAAAACACAATAAGTGATAAACATGATAAAAGTGAATAATAATATTATATTTTCAGGATTGTTTTGTGTACATAATAATACTGGTTTTTGTTTTGAACGAAAATAACCTACACATACATTGCAAAATAAATTTATATTCGGATTTTTAATAACTGATTGATTAATAACTTGATTTTTTTATGTTTGTAATGCGACAATTTTTGTTTCTTTATAAAATTATGTACACAATACGTTCTATATTGCTAGTTTTTCTGGATAAATTTAATTGTTACATTGTTCATTTGATTGTAAAATGTTATGTTCATACTAATTTTTAAATAAGTTTCTTGTCTCTCATTATTTTATTGTGGAAATTATTGTACTGAACTGTATTGATTTGCAGAAACATCGGTAAAATAAGCAAGCTTTGCTTATTTCGAATTAATCTTATGTTTCGTTGCTTTTATTTTACTTAATAATATTATTAATCTAGTTCCGTCTTTTGGATAAGTAAATATTAAAATAGTACATATTATTTAATTAAAGGAATTACATTTAAAGGAATACATGCACTTAATAAGCAACCAATTACTAATTTATATTTAATTGTGCAAAAAATATTTTTATTTATGCTGTTGTAATGTAGAATTTAACCTAATAATGTGTTATATTGTAACAGATTTTTTTTCTAACTTACTGGATATTATTTCACAGAAAAAAATATCCGGAGGCTAATGGTATATCTAGATACCGTTGTCTGTATCTCCAGTATCAATATTGATTTAAAGTACTGTATTTTTCAATTAATACCTAGCTTATTTAAGAACAAAAAACTCAAATTTTTACGGCCTTTATGATAGATAAAATTATATCACTAACATGATTGTTTTATCGTTAATGAAGATTAATGTTGTAAAAAGAATATATATACTTTGTAAGGTTCTATTTTGTACGATTTATCCACTTACCGCAAAGTAATGTTACGGTCTCTGTCATCTACTGCTGTTGCTATATTGGTTACTAGGCAACCAAGAGACCCTGGTGGAGATTGTGAGTTTCTTTCGACGAATCAATCCGGCCAATATGTTTGAGGAGCGCAAGGGGGCAGAGAATGCTGCCAAACAGCAACAAATAGTGGAGCCCACTATTAAGGTTTGTTTATCAGTCCGTCCTTCATTGTTGCATGTTTCTTTGTTTTCAAATCGTGTTTTATTTCGTTTATATCATTAAATTATGTTGATTGTAATCTGCTAGAAATGTTTAAAATATTTAAATTTGTAATAAATAATCCGATAACTATTCCTATATTGCAGTTATTATTCTTAAATAATAATGTTTAAGATGACTTAATTAGAAATACAATTAAGCTTAGTTTAGTAGACTGAATGAAAAGCCATTGATAAAACAGTTTTGGGCGAAACCTTATGATTATTTTCAGTGATTTTATCAAGTTACTTTTATGTGATTGTTCTGATATGAAAGTATTCATACAAAATTTACTGTTATCGTAAAAAAATTGTGTGGATTAAAAACTTTATTAAATTATAAACAACATTGAATGTATTTAACACTAGAACAGCGAAACCCGTCAATTGACAATTTTCTTTTTTAAAATGATTGTAAATTAAAAAAAAAATGTCTATCCCTCGTTACTTTTAATAATTTTATAAGGTAGTAAAAATGCCAAAAAAAATTATAATATCTAGTCAGGAAAAAAAGTTGTTGCTAGTTGTACCTAGAATAGTAAACCCGTCAATTGACGGATATGAATAAAGGTAATGTATTATAGCATTCATTATAAAACGAATCAATTATAATCGATAATAATTATTCATCACTATATTATGTAACTACAATTATTAATATAAAACGAATCAATTATAATCGATAATAATTATTCATCACTATATTATGTAACTACAATTATTAATATGAAATATTATTTATATTATTAGTCAAGATTTCTTTCTTTTTTTACAAAAATGCAAATGTCTTCAAATCGTTCAATCTATCAAAATGTACGCGTTTCTTTGAAACGTAGGTACTTCATTTTTTTATCATTATCATTCATGTTTATTTATGTTAGATTATTTCAGTTTCAAATTCTCTGCAATCAAAATAAATCTGCGATAAAAATCAACACTATCAACATTTATACAAATTCAAATGTGTATTTCATTACATAAATTAGATGAAACATGCAATACATGAGATAATAACATGTAATATATCATGGCTGGAATAATACCAAAAATAATATGAGCAAATAAAACCTGTTACGCAGTAATTCGTCTTCTAGCCATTGTTATGTGCAAGACTCAAATTGAAAACTCAAAAGTGATTTTTTAGGCTCAAAAGATTGTTATATAGATAATGTTTTCGTAATCAACTTACTGAGCTGCGTGGAACAATTAATTTTTGCTTTATGCACGGAATAAATCAATTTTAGTAGAAAATTAGAATTTGTTGTGAAATTATTGTATAATCTACTTAGGTACATCAGAGATAGAATTGTGAGAATACATTAACTCTTATAAACACTTATACACATATCTAAATTCTATGGATAATTCAATAGAATAATAATACACAATATATTATGTACATCATATATGGACATAAGTTGCGTTTATTTATACCCTAACTATAATTTTATTACCGATAATAAATATCTAAATAATAATTAGATGTTATAAATTAATGTTGTGCATTATATTATGACTATTTTCCTGAAATTGGAAAAGTATCACTTTAGATGGTTATTTGAATACTTACAACAATTTTATGATGTTCTTATAATATTTATCAATAATTTGTCTGTTATCATTTTTGTAGTTTTAATCAATTTTTATATCAGTTGTTTGCATAAATATAGATTAACTATAATATTGTTTATTTAAAGTAAATTTATATCTATGGTTATTTGTCATATTGATATTAATTCTTTTTTATAACTATATAATTTATTTTTTACTTCCATAGTAATTTGTAAAATATTGTTTATTCTTGTTTATATCTGTTTCGATATCATTTCTATTGTATACAATTACTTTCATTTTATTAAACTGTTCATCGACAATACTTTAAATCAAGTTGATTATTATGTTCTTATTTAATAAAAAATGAGTAGGGAAAAGTAAAAATTGTACGAAAAAGAAGAACTTTTCTATAGATAAATTGTAAGGAAAAGACAGCTTTTTAATCTATGCATAACAAATATCAAACTAGGTATATTGAATTCTCCGCTGTTCTAGTGTCAATAGAATCAATAACATAATCCGATATTTAATTATTTATATATTATTTGTGTACGGTAATTATGATTTTAATATATACGATATATATTATATATATTATTTGAAATCACTCATTTAAATATATTTTTGTAAAATCAGTATTTTAATACCTTTTAAATGTATGCGCCGTAGTAAAAGGGTTAAATTTAATATAATTCGATCGAAAAATAGTCACTTACTGTTATTATTATCCTGATACGTAAAAATCTATTAACCTCTTCGTAATTTAAGAATTACTGATCCCCTTATTAGCAGCATAGAGTAAGAATGGAAAAAGTTGTCACTGTTCATTTTGATGAAAATGTCATGTCACTATAGTTTGAAGGTATAATACTATTTTATTCCCGCACATCCTTTTCTATCTTTGTATTTAAATTTTCATAAATGTTTCACTGTTTTTTTTATAGGGGATCGAGGTTATGGAAATAAAATAGATTTATCTAGATCATGTGATACTTTACAGAATACCAATGTATGTATGTATATATGTTAGTAATACTTTGTCTAATGTACTTGCAGCGCGGTCGTGTCGTTCCAACGGAAGCCAGAGTAACTTTCGAACGTCTCAATTTGCTCCTAATTCGAATTAGTGGACGAGACATGGAGAAACATGCTCGCAAGATTGGCACAATAACTCTCTCTGGGGCATGCATGGAGGCAACTTTGGGTGTGTGATTGAGTTTGATTGATAGGTTAATCCGTAACTTCGCGTTTCTATAATTTAATTTTAGAATTGCAGTTAGTAAAAACCAATATAATTATTATATATCTGAATAACGTTAAATATTGTTTAATTTCTAGGGTACACTTACATACATTCACGTGTTCAGATTCTCAACAAATATTTGTCTCATAGTAGTTATAATAATGACCTTTGTTCAAAATTTCTAGTTATCGTATTACACACTAACATTCATAATAAATTTTTTTGAATTTATTGAATAAAAAAATTAAATTGAAAATTGATATTGAAAACGCTCAGACGTATTTCTCGTTATTGTGTTGAAATTAAATAAATTAAAGTTCAATGTTTAAAAGAGTAAACCAATTGTTCCTGAAATTGAATTATTTATATATTTTAAATCGAAACAGTTTACAAATGAATATTTCGTTTTTGGAGTGTTTATTCCAATGAATTGAAAATACATGAAAGATAATATAGCAAAAAAGAATAATTATGTCATGGTCTTATATAATACCATATGAAAACGTTTATTCGATAAGATTTGTTTAACCTTTTTATTCTTAAGAAAAAGAAAAATGTACAAATTTTATCATTTTATAAAATAATTATTTTGCTACTAGTTACTGGTCATAGTTTTCCCATTTTGTTCAACCGTTCTACTCTTTTATCATAATTATCACAATGCCTTATACCTGTGTACTTCTTTCAGGAGAAGCTGAATTTGTGACTGCCAGTTTGTGTGGTCTTCAGATACTGGACCTCACCTCGGATATCATTTACCACCAGAATATCCTGATTGTTGGCTCATTGAATTCGACTGGAATTCCACCTTTGTTGCAAACAAGGTTTGCTATCTCTTCCTTGTTTTAATTAAGATTTTGTTAGGTACTGTTCACTGACCAAAAATGAATAACTGTGGCTGTACTGTACATTTCTTAATATTGATTAACTCTCTTACAAGAAGTACCGTCTAGGTATCTTTTTGAAATAATGAATTTGATATAATAACCTCCGGTCGAACTAAAATTCATAGTTTAAATAATGTAGGAATCTAAATGAAGTGGACAAAGCTACTGATATTATTGTTATTATCAACTATATCTATGTTCCTAAAATTATAATCGTTATTTTATAGCTATCATCTAGCTTGTATGTAATTTATATGGTTAAGATCTAGTAACATCTGCTTTTACATTATAATTGAAATGCTTTTACATTATAATTGAAAAGCTTTTACATTATAATTGAAATGCTTTTACTAAAAAAAGTATTTAAATAGTAAAATGATGTTTGTTATTATAATATTATTTAATGAGCTACGCATCGAGGGCTCGACTCCAATAGCCATATAGCATTCTCCTCCTCCCTCTCTCTCAGTTCTCCATGTCAAGCACTAACCTGCTCTCTCTACCGCGAGTATCGTGAGACCATCACAGCAATATCAGACACCGAAGACGATAAAGACGGTGTTCTCTCAACCACACGGGTCATCGAGAATGAAATCACCGGTCAGCTGGCCTCGGTTTGCTACCTCCACTCACCTCTCTTTCTACACGAGGTGGCCCAATGCGTCGCTGAAGTTCGCGAGTACACCTCCCGTCTGGGCCGAACACTGCGTCAGGCCGCGGCGGAAGTTGCCCGTTCCGTCATCGAACCGACTGCCACTTCTTCCGCATCTACCAGTCACCACCATCATCACCATCGACGCAAGGGAAACTCAATTTCAACTGCGGGCACCTCTCCCGCCATCAACTCTAAAACTTCGTCCTCTTCAGTCTCTGTTATTCGCGTTGGCCTGCAACTTCAGACGCCAGTCATTGTCTGGCCGAGAACCCGTGTGAGCTCAGAACTGTTGATTGGCCACCTGGGTGACATCACAGTGACCAATCAAGAGCTGGAGTTGGACCCCACGGACCAATGGGAGGAGGGCCGAGTGTTTCTGAAGTTCCGCGACTGCTATGTCTACTCGCTCGATCTGTCGGGCTATCCACTTATGTCGGCGGGACAGTTAGTCGAACTGTACAAGAGAAGGGATGTCGGCACCCCTGTTGTCAATAACACAACCATGACACTCAAGGTCAGTTGTCTATCAACCTGGATGGCTTAGATCATTTTCATAATATGAGTAACTTCGAAAACCAAATTGTCACAATATTAAGTACTATTTTCAACGGCTTAAACGAAAAGTTCAGTTTAAGCTAGAACTGTTTTTACATTAATAGATTACTAAATATGTTGTCCATAATTTTAGGATTTCAACTATATCATTTTATTGTATATTATATAGAATTCAAAATTCTTTTTACATTTATTTAATTTCTCTTGCTTTACAATTCACTTCTAACATTTTTTTAATATATTAAAGGTTTCTAACTACCTACAACTATTTTTTAATGCAAATTACTTTTATATTTCTTACTTTCTACTTTTAACTGGTTAATTTTTTGTAATATTTCAATTTTTAAACATGTGCTCTTTAATTTTAACAATTAAATATGTTTTTGCACACCGAATTATCATATTTTTGACTTTTTTTATCACGTGTGAATTTTTTTTAACCAATCTGATTTTTTTTCTTTTTGAAATTTGTCTTCTTCTATTGATATGTATAATTTTATTTTGACATGTCACTAGGAAATTAAATACATGTTTAATTAATATAATATGTGAGCATACCTATGATAGCACTACTCCTCCTTCCCCTCCTATAGGTTGGCAGGGACGCTCCAGTTCCTGAGGATGACTCTGCCTCTTTCGCCCAGGAGCTGTCCTCCTCCTCCTCCACGCCAACTACTCCCTCCTCAACTCCAGTCCCTCCAGCAACAGTCACCACGTCTACAGCTGCTGCACCCCTCTGCGTTCGCATGTCTGCGCGTATCGTTCAACCTCTAGAGGTCCGTTTGGACAAGTCCACCTACGAACAGGTAATTAACTCTCTTGACAACCTTGTTTATGACGATGGAGGGGAGGATACCATGACAACAGCTGCCCCAGAAACTTCCGTAGCAACGGATGAAGAAACTGGTGGCACGCCCACGGATACGCTATTCCAGCTCGACTTCCATCTGCCCAGTGTTTCGGTGGAGATGTTCTGTGACCTCGGCCTTGGAAGTGAGGGTTTAGCTCGTCTTACAATGACTCGGTTCAATTTCCAACTGACCAAGTTAAGCGCTTTCGTGAAGGAGATTGACCTGCGACTCCAGGCGCTCTTCATGGAAAATCTCATGACCAAGGTTCGTTTATTGCTTCTTTGTCATTACCTATATTTAAGACAAGAAATTCGGGAGAAATTAAGCAATTCATTTTGATTTTGTTTTTTTTATAATTATTATTATTACCTTTGAAAAAATGAATATGTGCAGTTTTTTCTCTTATTTGCATAACAATAATTCAACATGTTCATTGCAATAGTTTATCGTAATATATTATGCCGCTCATTAGAAGTAAAATAAATATATATTTATCTAGCTGTTGTCGTATTAGCATACATCATCAGAGAGCAGAATAAAACAATATGACATTATAGTGTTAAAATTAATGAACAAACCATAATAAGTAAACATCAATACTCTTCTAATCGGTTTGAAAAGGTAGTAGCTATCTCTCTGAAGTCTTCGAAGAAGGATTCAATATGGTAACATGATATTATGATATTATAACCATGCTGCTGCAAGAATTCTGTACTCAATTGTATATTGACTGTTATCAGAAGACATTTTGATGAATACTATGCTATAACATAATATTTGATTATAATTTATCGCTATAAATTTCAAATTCTGTTTAATTCATTAAATTTAAATTTCAAATATATCATGAATTTCTATGTTAAAAATCATTATTACGATACAGAAAACTCTAGAGTTAATATTGTAACTATAATTTTATTTTTTTCTGCTCTCTGATGATGTATGCAAATACGAAAACGTTTAGATAAATAGATTTTACAATAGATTTTGTTTTCTAAATAATATTACTATTTAATACTTATTTTAAATATTATATATTCAGTAACAATTAGTTTCCAGATTTATTATTTGGACAATTTATTCTGCTTTTCATATGCCTTTCTAAAGGATTCTATCGATAAATATAAATATAAATATATTTTATCTATATTTTATTTTTAAGCATGTTAGTTCATTTTACTTTTCATGTTTTGTTTTCAACGCATTTTAACGACAACATTTATAGGGTTTAAATGGGGAGACTTTTTGTTATCAATAGATGACCTTTTTTATCAATATGCTCAAAAGCTAAATAGTTTTTTAAGCAAGTAAATATTTGTCTTGTTTATCTTTAGTGCGTTTTTCTTGTATCTAGAGAATTGTTAAATATATTTAGAAGTTATTACTAATAAAGTGTTCTTATACCGTATATTAATATGAATGTCTAAACAATAATTATATTCAAGAATGCTTATTTCCTCAGTCATTATTTGCTTAATTTTCTAATGGAACACATTTCAACTTCAATTTTTTTATTTAGAAGGAGAACAAGGATGTCAACTCTGGAATTCATTATCTCATCCAGTCGCGCGACGATTGTTCACTTAGCTCAGACCAGTCAGACACCTTCTCTTCGTCCACTAATCAACGAAGAGGATGGGGCTCCTACCACCGTCGCAGAACTACCTCTTGTCCCGACTATGCCGGAGAGGCAGAGAGTATTGTGGCCATGCAAGAACTCAGGACCTCCCTTCCTCATCTTCCTGGACATCATGGACGTTACTACCAGCAGGCGAGCACTTCCTCAAGAACTAAACAGGTTGGTCCGGGTCTTTACGAAACAAACTAATGGTCGTTGATAACAATATTAATTTTAACTATGATACTATGTTTTTTTAACCAAAAATCATTATTCTGTGTAAGTCTACCCTTCACCATCCATTTTAAAATAATAGTTTTCATTATATTAGACACAAAAAACTGCGGTTTTAAAAACAATATTTCTAAAAACTACAGTTTTAAAAACAGTACCCATAATTATAAATGTTTATTTGAAAACCCGCTAAAAGTACAAAATAAATAAAAATGTATACTTTATTTACATAAAATACACAATACTTTGTTTAATTTCTAATACATGCTTTTTATGTTTTTATATTAAGCTGGTTTTATACAGAACTATTAAAAGCAATTCCATGATTATAGTATACACATTAAACAAAGTGATGCATTAGTCAAACATCTGGTAGTAAATTTTGAGATTTTTTAGATAAGCACATGAACACAAAACGATCTTAAATATATTATATGTATCTAAAATGACTTTAATACCTAAATTATACGCAATTTTAAAATATACACTAAACCATAAAAATGGAAACCCCAAATAAATAAAAACAAAAAAGATTTTTTTAAATATTTAATAATTGAATATACAATATATACAATTATAAAATGAAATATGTACTGATAATTATTATCTCGTATATCCCCCATTCGCCTGCAATAATGTTCGAACCCGTCGTATATCACTGTCCGCCAAATTCTGGATCACGTTAATAGGCAAAACTCTCCATTCCTCCAAAAGAAAGTTACGAAGTTCATT
>JAYRBW010084727.1:0-22665 GCA_036023295.1 Invenusta paracnida
GTAAATCTTCGTCATTATAAAATCGTTTTATTTTAATGAATTTTATGTAAAAGGGTAGACTAGAAGTAGTGTTAAATTTTTTTTATTCACTTTAATAGCAAAACATACACATTCATACAGTTCTAACATACGTAAGTTGTCCGTAATATATAATTCATTGTCTGTGTATCTAAAACTGTTTTACTGCACAAACGATTTAATTGTTGTACATTTTATAAAAAATATTTTGCAAAAACTTTAGGGTAGACGAGAAGTAGTATAAAACTGCAAACAGAATCAATATGAATCGTTACATTAAGAGCCAATATCATTACAGCGTTGGTTAAACGTTTGTGTATCGTTTGTCTAAAGGGAAAATAGTTAGCTTATTAATTGAGTGAAACACATAGATTCAAGTTTACTTGTCTAAACCAAATTAAAAGTTAATTTGTAAATTTACATTTTTATCCTTAAAAATAGGATTATGTTTTATAATAAAAAATCTGGATAAATTATGACTCTGTACAATTTATTCTAGAGTTGAAAACCTCTAAAATACTTTATCAAGAATCAGTAATCTATTGTATAAATTTAAGCAATAGTTATATTTTTTATAAAACCAGAAATACTAGTATATTATCTCGTTATAAAAGCATACACTGTTAAAAAAGAATAGCATTTTTCATATAATCATCGCATCCGAGTTTTGTAATAAAAAGTATTTTGATACCTTAAATAAAATGACTAATTATACAGCAAAACATAAAATAAAATTCCATGTTAATATGTAGTACTCATAAATAGGATGGCGTCTTAGCATTATTGTTTTACTGTATAGCAAACCATCCTAGTCAATGGCATGGAGAGCGCGAATCGTTATTACAAAACTTGGATGTCATAAAACCCCTTTTAGGAGAACACTTTAAAATAAGACATAATAGGAAATATAAAGGCATGAATAAACATCAATTGTACATATAACAGTAATCGTGTTAAACATTTATTTTACAATTTATAATTTTTTTCAACAAAACACAGTGTGTTTAAAATTTAAACATATTTTTAATTATGCAATTTTACGCTGCAATCACTAAGTTTTAATAAATC
The DNA here is from genome assembly GCA_036023295.1 of Invenusta paracnida. NCBI lineage: Eukaryota > Metazoa > Platyhelminthes > Proseriata > Coelogynoporidae > Invenusta > Invenusta paracnida. The sequence goes on from JAYRBW010084727.1 coordinate 1,087, forward strand.
AGTATCCCGTATAGAGACCATGAGGATAATTTACGTATATTAATGTCATAGACTCATAAATGAAAAATAGATAAATACGACACTTAATTTAAGTCAACTCTACCTAATAATATACCAAGTCAGTGACTATTATAGTGTAAAATATGTTCCTAGAATATTTTACTCATATACCTTTTAATTTATATATTGTGTAGTCCAGCTTGCAAATATATTGGTAAGTACCGGTCATAGGTAGTCCAATTGAGACACTTTCACGAGACATATAAAAATATCCATTATGATAATATAGCCTAAGTTTTCATCTCGAAAAGTCGGTTGTGTAGTGTCCCCAGCTTGCAGTATATATAATATTAGTCGTCCATTCTTGTGCCAGACGTCAGTTTACACGGCTAGGCGTTTCTAAAAGAATACACATAAACTGGTTTTATGGTGCTTGATCAGAAACATTTAGTCAGTTTATATTGCTGTGTCTCAAATCAATTACCTAAAATAGTATATTTATAGTATATGTATGCACATTGTTTCAAGTTAAATATACATTTTTGAACTCTGCGAATAAACCATACTGAAGGTGTAAAATCGATCGTTAAATATTCAATTGAGGAAAGATTGACCAACGTGTTCCCCTTTGTCATCACCAATAATTATACAACACATGAATCCGAATAACCTTTATTGGACCATTTTAATCGATAGATGAGTTACTTAATATATATTTTTTTTGTGTTGAAGTTCATTTATTTCATTACTGAATTGCAACGTTGTCTTTCAGCTGTACCTTATAATGATAGGTTCTCTTAATATTGTTTAATGCGATAGGTTTGATAGCTTACGTAATGGTTAATCAAGGTCGAGCGCGGCTGCCCTATATAGAGTGATTATTTATGTGAACATTATATTTGTTGGCTGACATTCTTTATTAGTCTCTATACGTGTTAATCCGGCAGATTACCTACACTGCACTGTAATTTTTTTACTGCATTATTATGCACAAAATGTATAGATGTACCCCTTTTAAAGCATTTCTTGAATATACACATAATATAATAATGAATTAAAATCAGTGGAAACAGTATGAACTTCTAAAACAGAAACGTATATATATCCATTTAATGTGTTATTAAATAAATACCCCTCGGATTGATATACATTTATATGTATATATAACTTAGCGCATTATATACAGATTGGGAATAATAACATGACCATATTATATCAAATAATCCAATAATCACTCTATATGTATAAGCCAGCCGCACTCGACCTTGATTAACCATTACGTAATCTGTCAAACCTATCGCATTTAACAATATTAAGAGAACCTAACATTATAAGGTACAGCTGAAAGACAACGGTGCAATTCAGTAATCAATTAAATGAACTTCAACACAAAAAATATATTAAGTCACTCCTCTATCGATTAATATGGTCATTATTATAATTCTGTTATAAATGTAAAATCTTTGGCAAAATATGTAAAATTCATAAATTAGATTATAACAATACAGAATCACTGAAAATGTAAACCCTCAATTGTGAAATACTGCGTGATAAGCACTTAAGACATGCATCATTATTAAATCAGTTTTCTAAAAAGCCGACTGGTGTTTTAAATAATTTGAAGATTAGCCAATCAGTCGACTATTTAGAAATTTGATTTACTGATTTAACAAGTGGACAAAAATGATTTCGTTATTTCAATACATACCTATATACAATACATTATATTCTTAGAATTAAATAAGATGTCCTCTAAAGCAATTACATTTATTAAATAAGCTATAGTCAGTGAAATATGTTATTTGTATAAAACATATGCTAATACAAAGTTCCTAAAATATATTATATTAATAAGATACGAAAGTACTTCATAGTATTATACCTATTAATTGGGTTTTCACACCTATGATATGGGTTTTGTTTCCTTATATATCAAATTATTATAGTTTTAAGAAGAACTTGTCAAATATAATTTGGTATCTGAATATGAACTGATAATATATTTATCTGTGTTTATTGAAATAAATATTCCAAAGTAGTATTATAATAGACGTTGTGTGGTAGTCATGTTATATTACTTTTACATTTATTAAAAGCAATATCTATATTCACATTTAAGTACATATTTTAATTTAGCTTACCGTACAGAATTTTCCAACACATGAAATGCACCACATCTAATTGACATATCAAAATTATGTTAATGCAAAATAAAATTGTTAAATGGATTGTACTAGTATTTTCTTTCTTTTTTTTAAGTTATTGATATTATTATCTGAAAACTAAAACTTATTCCTAACTATTGCTTTTACCTTTCAAGCTATCAATCTTAATGTCACTGAAAATAATTGAGGCTGTTACTGGTTATTGTCATGGAATATGTCCCTTTATAAGAGGTTCATTCTTAAATTTGTATACAGTAGTAGCGAAATATGCTTTAAAATTAACATAATCATGAACAACTCGTGTAAGTATTCCAAATGATTTTACGTTTATTGATCGAAGTTTTCATGTTTTGTTGTCATTTAGACTTTCAATTTTGCGACGCAATAGTTTTTTTAAGATATCAATTCATGTTTAGAAAATATTTCTTTAGTGACATAATTTCATGCATACAATATAAATATTAAATATTTTTTATTTACAAAATTCTGAAATTGCAGAAAAAATATTCTTGCATATTTCATCGTTTTGGTTTTTCTCATAATATTTTCATACTCATACTATTTAGAAAATACATAATTCCTTTGGAATTTAATCAATTAAGTAATACGCAAATTTGTAGAATTTAGTTTAAACGCTTAAATTTGGAAATTCGACATTTTTATAAAAATAAAATATAAAAATATCTTTCGAAATTGTTCACTTTACTTCGAAATAGTTACATTTTTTTAAATCTCATGTGATTTGCTGTCTAACGTGTAGTTAGTTTTATTTTCACTTAAAAAAATCTAAGCTTTTATTTCGTAGCATATTGATAGGTAAGACTGTTGTACTGCATTTATTGATTACATTGCAGCGATTATTCTAAAAAGATCAATTTTATGTAGAAAATGTATTTTCATATGAAATTAATATTTCATTTAATAATTAATATCAATCAACTTGGCTACGAAAATAAAAATATGAAGGGAAGAAACAATTTTTCATCTAAATTGCCCCCTTTAAAAAAACTAGGTATCTAGAAACTGTTTAATAAAGTCATCTCAGGTGCATTTTGTTCTTTAGTGCTTAGCGATTACGCTGATACCAAAAATATGCTTTTTAATGCATTCTAGCCTTGATTTATGAGCGGTCAAAAAAAATATATTCTTCTTAGCATGACAAGAGCTGTTAGCATCTCTCAAGCTAATTGCTCACGTTCTTGTTTTTAGCTTGACGACATTAAACTACGAGGTACTAATTAAAAACAGTATGGGCAAACTATGTTTTTTATAATCTCCATAAAATAATAAAATGCAAAATAAACTTATTTTACTCGAATATAAAAAGTTGTTAATTGTACCTATATTTATATAAGTATATATATATATAGCGTAATGATATGAATATAATAATGGTTCCATATTATGATATTATTGTAATATTATTCAACTTTGGTGCATGTCTTCCTTTCAGTTAGTACTTCTCATTTGAATGTTATATGTAATAAGGCTTTTTGCATTGTTTTAAAACCATTAGGTTAATTTAAATTCAGTAATATATAGATTGTATTACACACAATACATTGTACGTGTGTATATACGTTGGTGTGTATACACACACTGATATACATAAGATATAACTATATCCTAAGTTCATATCTAACATATGTTTGTCTGTACTTTAAATTTAAAGAAGAGAATATTGTCAGTAAGAAAGGAGTTATTAAAATATATTTTAAATATTTTAGACAAAATAAATGGAAATTATCGAGTTAAAAAGGTTCAAATAGCATTTGTGAGCAGCAAACATGGTACAAATACTCAAACAATGGGACCATGGGGACAGTATGCACACTTAGAAGAACTAGATTGCGGTGTTAAATGCATTTATACTGTATTTTTATTAATTCTTATTAATTCTTATCTATTATAATATATGTATTATCATTATTATTATTATTATTATTATTATTATTATTATTATTATTACCTTATTGGTATTCTTTATAAGCGCTCACATTCTTATTATGTGCACAAATATATATTTTGATATTAATTAATAATATATAAATCTGTCCACATAAACAATTGCACTTAATTGCATGTACACTTGAACAATTGGTCATATGTATTTTTGGAACTTGAAGGCTGACACTAAGTGATTAAACAAAACAAAGATCATTCCGACACGTCACACAAGATCATAAAAATGAGAACTGAGTTAAAAGGTGTTGTGATGGAAAGCTTTTGTAAAAGCCTTTGTGATGGACTCTTTCCTCCATTTTTACATCTAGAGTTTTGTGTCCCGCTACTCACCTTGTTTGGCTTAGACTTACAAGCTTCTGTTTCTTTAAGTTGCAACATACTTGACTAATATGATGTTGTAACAGTAAGTTTCGATATGCGGAGAGTTTTAAAAAAATTGTAAGTAAAACTTTTATCATATTCGACTTGGTTAAATAGAACAGGTTTGAAAAATGGCAATATTGATAACATGGCAGCTGCAGTGAAAATGAATAACATTCAGGAACCGTGGTTGATTATTGCTGCTGCATCGATCTATCTACCAGACAGCGCCGACATTATCAAATCCTGTTTCTCTTAATTTTTCTAGTTATATTAAGCCCATATTCCTGCACCTTGCTAATTTTTGTACGGCTTTCGTTTTACAGCAATTTATTGAACTATTTTCAATTAATCCGAATACCTAGAATTAGCAACACAACATTCTAAACAAAAACATTAATATATTGCACATATTACAATGATAACAGGGTATTTTAGGGTTTCCCATTATTTATATTGGAGCAATTAAAGAAAGAACATAATCATTTGTAATTGTAAAACATACCCTACCAATTATATTTAGTTATGAACATTTTGTGTATTATACTGAATCTGATATAATAGAGTAAATAAACTGCTAACAAGAAATACATGAGATATCGTTGGTGTAATAAGGCCACTTAAACAATCAGAATTCAGTATTTAAGTGCGCATTATCTGTCGACCCTATATTATAGGGAGACAATTTCAATAAACTACTTTCAATTTTAAGGCATTTACATATATTTAAAAAAGCATGCCTTCAGCCTTCAAATACTAACAAATAGCTAACCACATTTTAGAGAAAAATCTCAACTAAATCTTTAAACAACCTCTTATTTAAGACTACTATAAGCTCTTGACAACATGGGTTGAGATATGACAAATTCTGGCTGCGCAGCGACTCGTTCTTTTGTCCCAACTCTAAAAAAATATTTTCAGCAGCTTTGCTATAAAAATATATATATATAGATTAGATTACCCCTTTTGACATATATATACATAGAACTACTATTCAAGTAATATTTAATGAAAGCGATAGTGAATATTTTAACACGAACTCATTTGCATTTAGTTTAATTATTACCAATATATACATTATTATTATTATAAAATGACCTCCATTTCCTAAATATATTTTCTGAAATTTTAGTTTATTACGTTAATATTGCTTATTTATTGTTTATGGTTTTTACTATACAGCTGTCCATTACCAAATGCATTACTTATTGCCTAATTTGGTACACAATTAATTCATTTATATAGGTTCGACGCTGACACTTGCAATTGCAAAAGGTACCATAATAATAATGATAGTACTCATCACTGGATATACTTTAGTGTAAGTTATTAATAGTATTCAATAAATCTTAGAGAAAGTTATAGAATATCATCCAATCCCTAGTTTCACTACTGTATCTTTACATAGAAAAATACATTTAGCTATAAAGTTACAATAAAATAATAGCATTGTATCTTCGATATAATTTAAATAATAAGATTTATTAGGCAATAGTTTTTATTAAACATATTTTTGAAGATTTTTTATCAACATTTAAACAATATTTCCAAATATGAGGGGAAAATCTCTGTTTAAACATATTTTGAAATGTTTTGAAATTTAACAAGCTAATTTAAAAGTTTATTTTCTATGACTAATACAATTTATAATGTATTGTTAATATATTTTGACTTGTCGCCTGATTCATTGCCTTGTTACTTTGTTTGAACTAAACAAACGCATTCCATTTTATTTTATTTTATTTTAGAACATATCGCGAAAAGCAAGAGTAAGTATAAAATATATCAACTATATAAGTATATACTATCTATAGGTAATCAAACTGCATATTACAGTTTACTGCATATACTAAAAAATAAAAGCCTTTAACGCTTTTATTAATTTAAAAATAGATTCATTTTCCTAAATATCATTCATTGTGTCCATTGAATAGGAAATTTAATTTAATTTAATTTAATTTTCATACTTTTAAAATAATTTTTTGTTTAATTATCTCTCGTTCAAAATAATTCTCTTAACGGTTTAATCCAGGGTACTTTCAGTTTCTGGAATCCTCTAATGTTTAGGTTTGTATGCTCTGTTTATAGCTTCTAGGCTGTATAAGTTTAGAGTTTTCCCACTAAACGGATTGCATGTTTTAGAGTACTATTCGTTTGTTCTTATATTGATTGACAAAAGGATCCCATACCTTTATTACGGTGACCTGATTTATATAATTGGGTTTTACAAAGAAGCCATATAGTGCATATTATGTCAATGTAATATGAAGTACTTACTGTCGTTAAAATATTAGTAACTAAATTTAAAATGTATTTTTCAGGGTTTTAATTATAATATAGAAATACAATATATGCAGATAAAAAACTATATTTTCACAAGTACACCACCAAATAAATAAATATATCTACGAAATATTGATCAAATATTGTTTATTGGGGAAATATTTATGAATATCTCATGTTTTCATTTTCTCCAATTACATTAATCCAAAAACAAATAATATCAATTCCTGAAATTTATTAGCTGAAAAATTATTTAAAGATATTACTTTATGAAGTAGACAAGACAGATTTACATAAGAGTGTCCAATTCCTTCTCTTGCGCAACCTCTTCTCTAACCAAGAGCTTGCGTTTTCGACAAAGGCATTCTTTGAAGGGTGAATCACTCTTTGATGCTTCCAACTCGTCGACAGTGGCGAATATCTCTTTTTTGCATGTCTCCGGAAGAGCGAAACACACAGCTGTAGCCGCTATGAAGGACATGATTGTCGCAAAAATCATGGGAATTGGGCGCCATGTCGACGAGCTCAAATGGACCACAAGGGGAGCCAGAGCCGAGCCAATACGGCCAAAAGTACTGCATATCCCGAATCCATAGCTGCATACATCCGTTGAGTAGAGTTCCAATGTGTACAGATAAATTAAATTGAAAGTGACTTCAATGAGTACCTTGCCAATACCCATGAAAATTACCAACCAGAGGTTGTAGACATTTTCAGTTTCAATTATCTGAAATAGGTGAAATTATAGATTTAAAAGTTAATAAATGGAGTAAAATAGAGCGTGAAGGATTTAAACCTACCTGATAAATTGTAACCCCACCAAAAATAGGAACCAACATATAGGTTAATACAACAAGAGGCCATTTTCGCCCAAACTTTGAAATTACAATGTAGTGCAAAACGGCAGCTGGCAAAGTGCCCGAGACGCAAATTAGCCAAAAATTGAGATAAACATTTCCGGCCAATTTTGTAGAAACGAAATTCATCATGTAATAATCTAAAGCAACATGAAACCAAACGGTAGCTGTAGCAAGGGTTCGAATTCTCAGTTTAGGTTTTCTAAATATTATCGATAATCCATTTATTCTACTGCAAATTATAGAAAGAACTGACGTCTTCGTTGTTGGTTGGTCAACTTTTAAGCTGTCACATATATCGTGAATAATAACTCTTAATTTATCATCGGAGAAATTGTGTTGTATTTTGCTACCATTATTAATTTTAGCAATAAATTTAATGGCATCAAATGCTTCCTTTTCCATCCCCTTTGCAAGAAGCCATCGAGGACTTTCCTTCATCCACCATAATAAAAAAAACACGGGAAGATATCCCGCGGTGAAAGTAAAATGAACCCAACGCCAGGTTGGCAACAGAAAAGAGAGCATTGTGATAAAGGATAATCCTAAAACTCCGAAAGAGGTAGGAGCCAGAGTAGAATATATGTTCCTATGAAAAGTATTGCTGATTTCCATAAGAAAAATGAATCCTTGAGTGTAGAGAGTCATGCTGCACATTGATGTGATAGCTCGGATGATTGTGTAACAAATAACATTTGGACTTAGTGATGTACATGCGACAGAAATTCCACATAATGTTATTGCGATACATGTTACTTTCTTTCGTCCGATTCTATCGGATATGTAGCCCGAAACTGCTAGAATTGCAATCGTCATGAGGAGGAAAACTGTTGTTGCCAGTGGATCCCAATAGGCCCGATCGCAAACAAGATCGAAATCCTCAATAACGGTTCCTTGGTGCTCCTTCAAGGTTGTGTTGTAAGCGAATCCGTTCATACAACTTTCCGTTGTGTTAGCTTGATCAGGATTGCTTTCCAATCGTGAATTCCGAAATTCCAGCAGAGCTTCAAAGCTTCCATTTGTCAAGCGGAGGGCATCAACTAACCATCCTATGGCGTATCGCTGACAGGGCTGGTATGCTTGCCCAATCACAGGCGGCAGATTTGGATCCGCTTTCATTGGGATTGTGAGCTCTGTAACCTGACTGTAGGTGAGATTTGTGACCGAAGAGTTTGATAAGTCCAAAAGAGGAATTCGGCATCTGTGTGGCGGGGTTAATTGAGCAAAAACGGAGAACAAAGGAAGAGGCATCGACATCGGAATAACGAGGAAAAAGAAAGTAATATACTGCCAGCGACCTCCAGGGCCGATGTAATCTTCAAGCAGCTGATCGAAAGAGTAATGATTGCCTCTTTCGGTAATTTTACAATCTTCATTATATTCAATCTCCATTTCTTTCGAGAGGTTTTCGTTTTTCAAATGTCAATAAATAATCTGATGTATCAATGCATGCATAAGAACGCTGTTTTGAACTCTTTTTGACAGCGGTCACCTATTATATACATATTATATTTATGTATACAAAATAATTCTATGATATATGAAGAAGCCGGTACATCTATTGATGTAACATATAAAAGAAATTGTGCGGGACTTAATGTCGATACTGTAGTGTTCTGACAGTACCGCGAGATTGTTATAAAGACGACACACATTCATTATCTTTTTGATAATTTTTAGTAGGCCTATGTATATGGGTCTCAGAACTTTTGGTGTTGTTGTTCACAGTACATCATTAATGCACATTCATTAATCACATTCATATATGTATAATATTTTCATAATATATCGTTATGAATCATCACGTACCTTTCTAGGTCAGCTGAATAATTTAGTGACGCAGTTCTCAAAGTAGGTATATACCAATATGCAGGTGCATTTGATCAAATCAGGGACTACTATAATACATTAGATATAATATATAATACTAATAATATGTTAAAAAATTCCCTGGATCATATATTATTAATAAGACAGTCTATTTAAAAAATAATTAAATTATGTAGAATTGCTTAGCATTGTACCAATTTACGATTAAAAATATCAGTTGTAGAAAATAAATAATTTAGTAATTAAGCAAACAGAGACAAATTTCCTACGATAATATAAATTCCTTCATGAAACTAAAAGCCCAGCGATTGGAAATTCCGTCCGTCCATTTACATCTAATAATATAATAGTATAGTTCGATTAATTATAAAATGCAAGAAAATGATTAAACGTTATTTCGGAACTATTAATAACAATGAATATTACGCTGAATATTTAGAAAATATAACGTTAAGTTGCATGCATATATTTAGTAAAAGTACTTTATTTTTTAGGGAAAAAATCATATTAACCTACAACTAACTTTAAAATGACGAATTTCTCTTAAAAAACTCTTATTACCGCAATATGACGTGCCAGTATCTTTTCGTGCGCAATAGATTAGTTAAAAACTATTTTATTGGCTATTAAATCTTCTGTATAATCATTTTATGGGAGCCTTTTCTGATCCAACAAAGGTGCTATATTTAGACTCCATCTGTCAGATTCTTTGCAGTTTAACTGATGACGAGTAATTTTATACAATTATTAAAAAATGTAACTTAAAAGTCAATAGATATTATGTATGTCGATATATGTGGTTTAAAACATTCAATATTGTATATATTTTATTTATTTAAGTTTTTTACGTTAGTTTCCTATATTATGTTTATTACTTTTTCTAATTAATTATTGTTTTTACTAAAGATTAATTTGTAACTAATTCTACTACTTTTGATGTAAAGCATTCATTATCGATTGTATCGTGCCCTTCAAATTGGGGCTTCTTTCTCTGTATTCTAAGAAAAAGCTAATTATGTCAAATTACAGGTATATCATTTAAGTATATGCGAACAATTATAATAGTTGCATTGCGGCAATGAAAACATTGAATAAAAAACATTGTTTAATACTCTCGTATTAATTGTGAGATTTAATGATCCTTTAGTATACAATAACATACATAAGCATTTATTCATAAGGGCAATAAACTTTTAATAAAATGAAAATACTGAGAAAAACAAGTAATTTATACACCTTATAAACATATAAACATAAATATCTGTTTGGATATTTATTATAAAGCTTGATCTGTTTTTATATAGCTATCCCAAGCTTAGTCTGACTTCAGTTGCAATTCTGCTTACATGATCTTGATCAAATATATGTTTCATTTTCTGTCAGATAAATATAAAAATAGTCTATAAATAAATATTAGTAAACATTATTACTAAATATCAAATATATATTTATTTCAGATATATATATAAACGCTTCGCAAGTATTCGTATATTATCTAACTTTACATATATAATAGTGTTTGTCATGGTTAATGTCAAAGTCAGTAATTAAACATAAAGTTTTGACTCTTATTGATTTAATATATTTAAGTGCATTTTGATTGCTAGAAAATCGTTGTATTTTAATGAGGTTTGCATAAATTGGTAATAAATAAGTAATATTATTTGTTTAAGTAAATAGATTAATAACCAAGACTTATACAATTTTTGCATGTCATATCAGTCTATAAAATATATTTAGCTACATTTGTATCTAACATGTTTATTACACACTTACTATTTAAGAGATATTGTATTTAAAGTAATGTTTTACAAAATCTATAGGGTAATAAGATAGTAGTATATTAATAATCAAGAAGAGTGGCTATTCTATCTATTGATATTCAGCTATGGTTAATATATTAACAATAAATTGTGCGCCTACATTAATTAATAGATATTAGGAAGATGATCAATCACTTCCAAAATAGGGAAAAACAGAACAGGACCGGTTTCGATCATATTTGATCTCATCAGCTGAACATATATCTCGAAACAAGCTTCCCTGTGATTACATTGAACCATTCGTCTACTGGCCGAAATAAGATCGAAACCGGTCCGGTTCTGTCTTTCCCTGCGTTGGAAAGGATTGCTTATAATTTTTCTAATATCCATAGTTAATATATTATATATATTAAATATTTTACTCGTATATATTTATTAAATTATTCGGACACATTTTTTGTAAACTCTCGTTATACATTCCTGCACACAGAATATCATAAAGTGCTTTCAAAACGCTCCAATGTAAAAATAAAAAACTTAGCTATCATCGTACCTCCAGTATGGTAACTATAGTAATGACCACTAAACATCGATAGTTAATACCTGTTTAAATTGATAATACCTCCCTCTGAACCACAACTATTTAATCTTATGTTTGATAACATATTGGTAGACAGATCTTCTTGTGCATCATGCATTCGTAGATAAAACATTTAATTTTTGACGCCTAACTCGATCCTGTGAACTCCGTAGATAATGTTATTATTAAAAAGTTTATTCTCTGGGTGTCTAAACTATAAACTATAAAACTAAAATACACAAATTAGACAGATCAGGCGTTGGTCAAAATATAACTTCAGTTTTGATAAACCATGGGCTTCTAGAAAGGAGTAAATTTGAACCTTTATTTATTACAAGGTATTACACTCTACTATGAAAGTCAAATTTCTCACAGGTAGAATTTCAATGCATGGTGCTATGCTGTAAGTGAAACCTATTTCAAAATTCAAAATATTCTTCAAATGGTGGCTTTGGTGTTGTTTCTAATATCTTTGTCTAAAACTCATAATATCTCTGGAAATCCATTTACAGCCATAATCACTAGTAATGTTTTCATCATGATGTCGATAATTTTTGAAGTCATTAAATTTATAGTTAAATAATCTTTCTGATATATATTTCTTACATAAATACTGGGAAATGAAAGAAATCGAGTTTTTTTTTATTTTTAGTAATTTGACACTTTAATAGATGTTCTCGTCTCATATGTTAACGTATAATAATTTATTAAGTTTTTATTGTGTTAAATATTTAGTCTTGACTGAAAAATAGGCAATTTTAGTGGACTGCCTTTATAAATTTAATATAGTGAACATCTAAGTTTAGAATAACCATTGTCAATTTTTATAAATTCTGAAATATGTCATTTAGAAAATAGAGTTGTGTATACATTACATTGAGGATACATTCATAGAACTTAATATCTATAATTCTAAATAAGTAATAGGTCTACTGTATAGACATATAAATATATCTACTCCATTTAGCATAATAGTGTCGATATGGCGCCATTCACAAATTACGTTACGTGCTAGGGGGGGGGGGGTGGTGGGGCGTGTTTGTGATAGCGTGACAAAGTGTAACAGGGTGGTGGGAGTTTGTTTGCGAAAGTGTAACGTCGCTAATATTTTTTTCAGAATAATTATATTAGTTTTATATTTTGTTTTACATGGTGTAGTTTATATTAAAACGGGATATTTAAAAATCGACATGACGTCCATGAAAGAAAAGCTCTACACTAATTTAATCAAGGCATATACTGCTACATACGGTAAATCAAATAATGGGAAAACCATACAACTCGAAGTATCCATGGGCAATCATTAAAAATTGTGAAAACTTTGAAGAAATATTAAAGACAAAAATTGCCAATTGGTAAATAATCGAACTCGCAGAAAATCAAAATTATTGTCAATGTGGTCAAAGGTAAATATTAGTGTTATTGAATTTGTTTTAGAAATCTGTCGATTACAGTACTACATTAATATTTTTTTTAATGTTTTGTTTTCTAGCTATCTCTAAAAGAGGACATTCTGCCACCTTTGGCAAAGGCTTATCCCACTTTACCATATGACTCTGCTTATTCATCGGTGCAGCCGTTGCTGAACCGAAGAACATCTAACCAGTACAAAAAAATACTTTGCCACTAATTATTAAATCCCTCATATCGCTAAAGACTTCTCATACATTTGCTGAACTTGAGACCACGCAGCGCTTGCCAGTGAAGAGAGTTGCAGCAAGAAGACAACGGGAACTAATGTGCGTCATTGACTACGGTAATCAGGAGGAACGAATGACATGATGAAAATGATGTCGAATTTCATTAAGATGCAGAAATTCCACATGTTTCCACACAAAGCGGAACGCTGATGCTAAGGTCAGTGGATGTTACTTTTTATGATGATGAGTGAAATGAATGACATTTACGGTTGTTTTATAGTAAAATAACCCATTAATTTGAACTTATTTTTAATTATAGACACATTCCAGACAGTATAGTCCTTTATATATTATATATTACAATAGTCATGTATACATTGTGTATGGTCTTATTTGTAATACATATAACGATTTATTGCTAATTTAACAAGGTCTTCACATTTTTCTTAAAGGGGGCTCTACTACGTAGCGTAACGCAATAATTTAGAGGGTGTTTGCTGTGGGCGTAACAGAGCGTAACGAGGGGGGGGGGGGGTGTTCAAAAATGTCAAATTTAGTATAACGTAATTTTTGAATGGCCCCTATATATGCTTTGTGTCGAGGTTTGTATGGAAACTTTTAAAACAACATTTGAACACGCCGTGTACAGTTCAAGTTGAGCACACAAATCATAATATAGATCACAACTTTTCCCCCTATAAAATCTATCTCTGCTAAGTCAAGTGGAAGAAGAATGTATTATGGACTCATGCCATGCTGTGGTACCTAAGGTGCGACCTTAAATGTGATGCATCTATAAAGACTGCATAATTGACATAGTACCTATAGATATTTTAATGGTTACTATTTTGAAAACATTAAAATGAATAAGATAAGCAAATGCCTTAATGCTTTGAAATGTAATTATGTATCGTATACATATTATCTTATAAAGATTAATAAAATAGATAATGATTGAACGCGTACATATGCAATAAAAACAGTTTAATGTTCACATAGACAAAATATTGATGCATTGGTGAATTTCAATTGTATACGAGATACTGAGTATGACTGCATTGAGCGAGCATATATTGTGAATGAGAATTCAATACAATGGGCACTATGTATTTATAATACCTTTTATACACAAATTAAGTAATTTATTCTTTAAACTAAACTGTTTTGTTATTTTGTGTAAATTAGAAAGTAAAGCAGTAAAACATTTGCAGCCAAATAAATGCAATATACATTAGTAAGATAAAACTTATTAATTAAAATTACCTACTAATTAAGACAAAAATAAAAATATAACAAACAAATTCATTTTAACTATGAATGAAGAGTATGTAAATAAATAAAAAATGCCATATACATTTAATATAAAATATATGGTTTGTTCGATCTTCTTCTTATTCAACATTATATGTATTTGGTAAAAAATGCATAACATTGATATTTTATTCCTATTCCAATAAGGATTTTCACTTTAAAAATATTCCAAAATTTTCGTTGTAGATAAAAATAACTTATTTAAGAGTGTAATCTGCATTAAAGAAATACGAATTAATGTATTTATTCCTCACAATAAACGCTGTATTTAAAATAAAATTGAAAACAATATAGTCCTGGGTTTTTTGTAAATTCTAAAACTAAATATTAAATTAAAATGTTAAATATAACAAGCACTTGAAAACAATTTAAGTTTATATTTTCAAAAAATAGCTCACTTACAACAGTAAATTTAATTCCTGTAATTAATCGTATCTATACCGGAGGGAGGGGCTTTAAGACATTCTTGTTGTGATTTTAATGTGAATAAATAAAGCTTCCCGAACTTTTCCTAAAATAATGTTTTTACAAACTTTTAGAGCTATATTTATAATCGTACAACCAATGGGGTGATCAATTGACCACACTTTAAAAATGCACTTCTTTGTAAAAATGAGCGAAACATATGTTTTACCTAAAAACTGTTCTACTCTTTCAAAATCGACGAAACTCTCCTTCGAGTATTGATTAATTTCATGTAATATAATTAACAAAATATAATGAAATTAAGTTTTCTTGCAGGAAATGTAATGGATTTATTAAAAATTAAAAAATTAAAAAAATTAAATGTTAACCTGTTTTATATTGAAAAAATAATACTTTTAAACAGTATAAAAATTCAGCAAAAATTCAAGGTAATGGTATAAATGGTACCCAGATGAGGATGTAAAATAAAGTCCCGTGTGGATAGAGTTAATTACAGGTTGTATAACAAGTTCCACGTTACATAAGAGCATCAAGTTCAATTTCGTCAGCAGCTTCTTTCACCAGAGTTTGTGCATTTCTTCGCCTCAAACAAGGTAGCCCCAAATTCGAATCCTCCTTGTGAGTCTCCAGCTCATTAACAGTGGCATGGAGATGCATCTTATTAGACTCCGGCAGAGCAAACATACACGACGCCGTTAGTAGAGAAATGGTGCCCCCAACTATCACGGGAATAGGACGCCATGTGGAGGTGCTCAGATGGACCACATAGGGGGCCAGAGCCGAGCCAAGACGACCAACTGTGTTGCACATGCCCGTGCCATAGCTTGCCACGTCGGTTGAGAAGAGCTCTGGGGTGTAAAGGTAGATTATGCCGAAGGTGGCTTCGATGATAACTTTTCCCAGACTCAGAAAAATGATGAGCCATAAGTTGTTAATATTTTCCGGATTAATAATCTGCAATAAAATAGCAATGATAAATCGGTATTTATAATAATGAAACGACATTTCTTTACAATAAGAATGTTGGAAACATTTGCTGCGGTAAAATATATTTTATTGTAATATTTCGACGAATAAGTCCTATCTATTCATGTACAACGAAAAATAGCTGGACACAGGGTTTATAAGCAAGCAGGCTATTAAATTAATTTATGTTAAGATCATGGTTAAGATGACGTAATAAAGAATATATATATATAGACATAGATAGATAAATTAGGTATAATGGGCAATAAAAATAGCTGTGCTGGAATATACTTAATCTATAATCGATGGAAATAAATAAAATATATAAAAAGGCATATATGGCAGTAAAGGTATAAGGTAAAAATATGGGAGTGTATATATCTAAAATTAAAATATTTCTTTCTTTTAACTATAGCACATTTTCACTCATAAATTTCATTAAAATTGAGCCATTTCTTGATAGATTTCGCTTCTTTGAATAGATATTATTTGTTGTTTATTTGATTTAGAACCAACTAATTTGCGATTAATAGATTATATAAATTTCATTTTTGTAATATAATAAAATGAGCCCATCCAATATACAAATTAATTACATTTATAAATACACTTCAATGTTAGTTAGCTTAAGTTGATTTTAATTGTTATTTATACTTTAGAGACTGATAGGTACTGCACATTAAGGAATGTAAGAGAGTGTATAAGTGACTGCGTATCAGTCTGAAGAAAAACTTATATTTATTTTGATTTCACATAAATATTGCAAAAATTCATTCCAAGAAATATAAAAATATACCATGAAATATTTAAGTTTTTAAAAATTAAAATGTTTAATTTAAAAAAAAAGTAGTCTGAATAGTTTTCACTTAATAGGAGATTGCCTCTTTAATATAAATTATTTTATGTTTACAGAGATAACCATTTTTGTATTTTGTATTTGTATAATATGCCTATGACTGTTTTCCGTTTTTGTTCATGTATTATCAATAATATTAAATGTACAATTCTTAGAATTTCATGCAAATTATTACCTGATAAATTGCAACTACTGCAAAAATTGCAACCAGCACATACGTTGAAACCAAAATGGACCACTTTCGACCCACTTTCCAAGTAAGTACATACTGCAGACCAGTGGCTGGGAGAGATGTGGAGACACAAATTAACAAAAAGTTGAGATAGGCATTTCCAGTAATCTTTGTCGACATGAAATTCATCATATAGTAGTCCATGGCTACGTGGAACCAAAATATCGACAAAACGATTGTTCGAAGTCTTAACTTTGGCTTTCGAAAGAGTATCAACACTCCATTAAGTCCTCTTCGAATAATCGATAATGCGGACAGTTTTCCAATTTCTTTCTCCGTCTTCAGTGTATTTTGCTTTACAATAATATGTATGGCCTCTTTCAATTGCTCTTCAGTTAAGGACAGTTTTGCACCTCGTTTGTTAAATTTGGCGATGTATGTGATGGCTTTGAAGGCCTCCTCTTCTCGTCCAGTCGCAATAAGCCATCGAGGACTTTCTTGGAGCCAAGCGGCTATAACAATGACGACTAAATAGGTTGAACCCATTGCCGCATTAACCCATCGCCATGATGGCAGAAAAAAGCAAAGGGCAGTATACACTGAAACTCCCACGACAGAGTAACCCATAGTAAATATAGCACAGAATATATTTCGATGGAAAGAGTTTGTACTTTCCAATACGTATATGTACCCCTGGGAATAGTTCATGCTAGTACATAGGGCTATAAGTGTTCTGAAACCCACGAACATCATAATACTGTTGCTCAGGGAGGTACATCCTGTAAATATGACACTAAAAAGTAAAGACATGCATAATACTTTCTTTCGGCCAAATGTATCAGACATGTACCCTGAGAATGCTATTATACTCATTTTTGATAATAGGTATAATGTTGTTGAAAGAGGATCCCAGTAGGCTCTGTCACAAACTAAATCGAAATCCTGGATAACAGTTCCTTGATGCTCTTTTAGGGCCGTATCGTACGCGTATCCATCCGAACAAGCTTCAGTCTTATTCAAAGTATCATTAGACAGAGCATTTCGAAATTCCAAAAGAGCTTCAAAGCTTCCATTCGTCAAGCGGAGAGCATCGACCAGCCATCCCATTGTGTATTGCTCACAGGGCTGATATGCTTGCCCAATCACTGGTGGCAGATTGGGATCCGGTTTCATTGGGATCGTCAGTTCGGTCACCTGACTGTAGGTGAGATTCATGGCTGAAGAATTCGATCCGAGATTAATGTCCAAAAGAGGAATTCGACATCTGTGCGGTGGAGTTATCTGTGCAAAGACAGGAAATAGAGATAGTGCCACCGACATTGGACTTAATAACAGTAAAAATGTAAAACACTGCCAACGTCCCCCAGATCCCATATAATCCTCAAGAAGCTGATCAAATGAGTACTTTATTTCGTCTTTCTTTTTAGATTCTTCACATGCGTCGTCCTTCATTGTGTATTTAAATGAAATTTGCACTTATTAGAATATAACGAAATATACGCAATGTGTTTAGTCTTAAAGCAGAGCACTGTGCATAATAATATACTATTAGAAAACGTATAAGTTATATATTTATACTATTAATTATTAATAAAAGACAAACGTGTTTTACAATAGATGGTTTTTCTTAAGCATCATTAAAACGTGGGTCAACATTTCTCATTCACTCAAGCATTACATCTTTAATTCACAATACTTCTAAATACACTTTTTTGCTCACTTTGTATATTTCACTGTGTACAATTATGGTCATAGCTAACATATTCAGTATATATAAGTAATATATTCTAATAGATACTCTATGACTGATCTGAATATTTCCAGGACTTATATACCTATGTGCTATACTGGATATGTTTGCATGTAAATAAATTCATTTTAAAGTACATACATAGTATTGAATTGAATTAGATATAAATATACATATGAATCCAATTCATGCATTTATATCATTATTTTTCATTTGAATATATTCTTGTTAATATTACACGTACCTATACGTAAAAAGAAATATATTTATACATAACAAATTATAGAATAAGTATTAAACGTTCTTTCTTAAACGTATATTTAACTGTTTCTTTATTTTTAACTAGTTAATCAAAGTAATTGTTGTATTAAAAAGTATTTCACCAAGTTTAATTTTGAATCCGTAAGTTTATTTTCAGTACTAGTGGTTGCTCGTAGCCTTTGCATGTATAAAATTATATTATATTTATTTACTTTGCAATCCTATCCTAACTATTTAAATGCTTAATTTATGTGGATTAAATAAGAGTTCCTTAAATTAAATATCGACATCTCTATGTTACATATAAATTAGAGTACAGATTGTGTATGCAAATTTTTTAACGTTCACTACATACTATAGATCGAACTTAGATTTGTTTCGATAAAATCTAACTGGGTTCCGGCAGCGTTTAATTTACTAATATATCTTCTGTTTTTAAATATATAAATATTACGTTTTTATGTGTGATTAATTTAAATACTATACTGTAATTGCATAGTCAATAAATAATGGGACACAATAGTATCGATACAAACAAATATATAATATATATTTACATTTACCATGTTATAATCTAAGTGAACACAAAGAGCACACATAAATTGTGTATGTTGGCATTCAAAGTATGCAGCAATTATACTACAATGTTCTATGATAAATTTTCATGTGCACATATATGTATATTCTATAAATACAGTAATCTTAGAAATTTTGTTCGTTCTTATATAAGCAAAAAAATAAATTGCGTCGCCAAAATTATTTATGTATAGCGAATCTAAATGAAATAAAAGTTTCTGTAACCGGAGGACTATTATTATACATTCGGAAGCGTACGTACCTAGATATTTAAATTTTATTCTCATTTCTATTGCATAATATTTGTAATTTAAAAATATTAAAAATACACACAATTTAAATGGAGTAGAACTAAAAAGTATACTTTATCCCATTGTGTCATTTGGTGTCAATTTGATTTATATGAAATTCAGTATGCAAGTAAATCGATACGAGGAAATATTCCCTATAATATTTCATATGATATCCAACTAAACCTTAGAATTACGGAATGGATCAACTGACCCATAATAAAAATTATTATTATTTTTTAAGATGCATATTAAAAGTGAACAGCATTGATATCTTGTGAGTTTTAATGAATATATATAAGAATATGTATATATATACGAAAAGTAATTTTTTTTTATTATTGGAATTATCCGCTTATTGATTTTCTTATGAACAATATTATATAGGTACCTAGAGCTAAGGAAGGGGTCAATTGACACATACACATAAATATATAAAATTATTAGTCGATTTTATTTATTTCACTTATTTAGCAATATAGTACAAGCAGTATCATAAGAAAATATTTCGCTTATAAAAATATATATAATTTATTTTATATAAATTTTATATTTTATTTAAACAAATATATAAATTATTGATATATAAATCTAGTAGACATAATATATTTCACTTATTTAGCAATAAGAACAATAATAAAAATATCATAAGAACACTATTTTGATATAATGGACTTACGATAACCGAAAATACATGTAAATACAAAAATATAAGAAACATGTACGCGAAATTCAAAAGCTGTACATATATGTATGTAGGTATAATACGATAATGGAAAATATGTGAGTGCGAAAATACAAAATTTATAATCACTTACAGAAAAGTTATTTTTGACAGACATGAATTACATACATGATTGCTGCAGGAAACACACATAAATTGTTTGCAGTTTATGCAGTGCGATCTCGTTTTGTTTTTCTGACACATTTGTCAGTATCTTCTCTAATTGTTACCTGGAATAACTAGAACCCCTTGTACTTATGTCACTTGGTTGGATTTTCGACGTCGCTGACGCTCCGGTTTGCATAGACTTTCTCCCAGATCAACGAGGAATTTGTGTTGATCGCGTTGATTGATCAATTCCAATGTCGGAGCAAATATGTTAACAGTTGAAAATGGTGATGTGAAGGTTAAAAAATACGGCTACTGGTCATCTAGGACTTGCGCCTTTCGTAGTGAGCCGGTGCAGAATCTGACCAGCTATATCAAAAGACCCGTAGCCAGGCATGAGGCATAGGCTTACTTTTCCTATCTGCGCCCCTAAAATCAAATAAGCACTAGCTAAAATATATTGACCTATTTACCAATACAAACTATTAAACAGTCAAGGTTAATTGCAGTTATATACCTACCTATAGGAGATTTTTGTTTTATAAAAAAAACACTATATTTAGACGCCTCATGGACTAGTGTGGAAGATCCAAAATTATTATTAATATCAGTCTTAGTATTAATAATCAATATGTAATTGTTGCACACATGTAATCAATAATACATGTGTTTTTATAATCTGTCACTGCAATCGAT